>JANRMT010062846.1:29237737-29261510 GCA_026402145.1 Polypterus bichir lapradei | reverse complement strand
CAAGTTAAACATGACTCTGAACATGAAACGTAACATGAAAGCTGTCTCCATCACACACCTCAAACACCCCCCCGTGACTAGCAGCCAAGTCTGGTCAGTGCTCCAGTTGTAAAAATGATCTGGAACTGAATGTTGTGACGTGCCTTCAGAAGGTGTTCACACTAGAAAGATGCTGTATAAAATGAACTTGATTTGTTTGTACTGTGAAGGGTAAATCCCAGTTTATTTACAGTGGAGCTGGTTGTTGTTAAGGTTAATATTTGCTTTCATCTGTAACTCACTGTGACTTCTCCATGTTTTTCTAGGTATTTGTGCACTCTCCACTAACCATTCTAACTCATACTTGGCTTATCCTGGCAACTCGACTATTGGTGAAATTCTGATCTTTGATGCTAACAATCTGGTAAGTAATGGCAAGCTGATCTGCTACTCTTCTGTTCCTTTGTGAGAAAAAGTTTGTGAATTCTTTGAGATTTTTTTCCAGATTCACTTATGAACTGGCTCTTAAAATGTCATCTAATCTCCACTTATGTTGTAATAATAAATGGACAGTCTACTTATACCAGTCGCCTGTCTTTTAACATGTTGCCTAAATATTCAGTGAAAAGGAATATGTAAGCTGCAATACAAAGTTAATAAAAGCAAGGTGTGAGCTTTTGATATTTGGTACACTGTATTAATCTCCAAGAGGAAATTATCCTTTTACATGACCTTTGGAGGTCAGAGAGCAGGGTTAGCCATTGTACAGTGCCTCCGAAGCAATTTTCAGACTAAGGGCTTTGGCCCAATGGAGTAGGATCCCTTCTGGTAGTAATGGACCTGGCAACCTTCCAGATACCAGTGTAGATCCTTCGGCTCAGAGCCACCACTCTTCCTTGAGGTGCCCTGCTCTCCACAACAGAGGTCTGCTAGAACATAACCCAGGCATATCCCAAGAAATTTCAGAGAATCTCAAGAAAAACAGTTGTTAATTGCCATAAAGATTACACAATTTAAAGGACTAAACAATTTCTGTTCACCCACTGGATATCTACAAGTGCACAGATAGGCCCTAAACGTTAGGAGTGAGGACACTGCAAAAGAAATCTGTACAACACTCTGTGAGGTAAGAGCTTTATGATCATAACTTCATGAAAAGAAAAACTGGAAATGGGAGAAGAGGTCATGGTGTATTACATGTAGAAAAACACTGCTGTCCATAAACTGCTCATTTCAAGTCCACAAGAATATTCATAAGTTTTTCGTTTTGTGGAGATGTATGTACAGTAGAGTTAAGTTTGAAGAAAAAAAGAACTGCAGAGCAACACCAAACTGTTATTGCAACAGTGAAGCATGGTGGAGAGAGCATCATTTTTTGGCAGCTTTGAGAGAACAATACATTTGAAGTTGTTTTTTTTTTTTTTAGGACATTCAAAAGGTAAGGCATGTTGTGTGAAGATTAAGGACATTGTCCACGTAGCATGATCATCACCTCAAACAGAGAAGAAAATCAACAGATGGTCTTAAACAAAAGAAAATCAGCATTTTTAGAATGGCCAAGTCTGAGTCAGAATCTTAGTCATTTTGAGTTGCTCTGGGACGAGCTGAAGTAAATCATTAATGCAAGACATTACAGACGTGTCTTTGGTCATCTGATGGACCTTGCACTCTAAGTGAAGACCGCCGGTACTGGATAATTAAGCAGACATAATGTATACTCACTTGGGCCCCTTTTTAGTTGCCAGTTCAAGTTTATTCTTTGTGCCTTTTAAATCTTTAGAGTTCTGGCTGCCTGTTTCTTCAAGGCTATCCTTGCACATAGTGATTTGCTGCTGCAGGTCTACTGTATTTCTAAACTTTATGAAGTACTAAGGTGTTGTACCATGTTAGCCATTATGAATGTAGAGAAAAGCCAAGCAAAATGACACCTTTTATTGGCTAACTAAAAAGATTACAATATGCAAGCTTTCGAGGCCCCTTCTTACCCCTACATCTTGCCTGAAGAAGAGGCCTGAGTGGCCTCGAAAGGTTGCATATTGTAATCTTTTTAGTTAGCCAATAAAAGGTGTCATTTTGCTTGGCTTTTCTCTACATTCATAATGGCTAACATGGTACAACACCTTAGTACTTCATAAAGTTTAGAAATAGAGTAGACCTGCAGCAGCAAATCACTATGTGCAAGGATAGCCTTGAAGAAACAGGCAGCCAGAACTCTAAAGATTTAAAAGGCACAAAGAATAAACTTGAACTGGCAACTAAAAAGGGGCCCAAGTGAGTATACATTATGTCTGCTTAATTATCCAGTACCGGCGGTCTTCACTTAGAATGCAAGGTCCATCAGATGACCAGAGACACGTCTGTAATGTCTTGCATTAATGATTTACTTCAGCTCGTCCCAGAGCAACTCAAAATGACTAAGGTTCTGACTCAGACTTGGCCATTCTAAAAATGCTGATTTTCTTTTGTTTAAGCCCATCTGTTGATTTTCTTCTCTGTTTGAGGTGATGATCATGCTACGTGGACAATGTCCTTAATCTTCACACAACATGCCTTACCTTTTGAATGTCCTAAAAAAAAAAAAAACAACTTCAAATGTATTGTTCTCTCAAAGCTGCCAAAAAATGATGCTCTCTCCACCATGTTTCACTGTTGCAATAACAGTTTGGTGTTGCTCTGCAGTTTTTTTTTTCTTCAAACTTAACTCTACTGTACATACATCTCCACAAAACGAAAAACTTATGAATATTCTTGTGGACTTGAAATGAGCAGTTTATGGACAGCAGTGTTTTTCTACATGTAATACACCATGACCTCTTCCCCCATTTCCAGTTTTTCTTTTCATGAAGTTATGATCATAAAGCTCTTACCTCACAGAGTGTTGTACAGATTTCTTTTGCAGTGTCCTCACTCCTAACGTTTAGGGCCTATCTGTGGACTTGTAGATATCCAGTGGGTGAACAGAAATTGTTTAGTCCTTTAAATTGTGTAATCTTTATGGTAATTAACAACTGTTTTTCTTGAGATTCTCTGAAATTTCTTGGGATATGCCTGGGTTATGTTCTAGCAGACCTCTGTTGTGGAAAGCAGGGCACCTCAAGGAAGAGTGGCGGCTCTGAGCCGAAGGATCTACACTGGTATCTGGAAGGTTGCCAGGTCCATTACTACCAGAAGGGATCCTACTCCATTGAGCCAAAGCCCTTAGTCTGAAAATTGCTTCGGAGGCACTGTACAATGGCTAACCCTGCTCTCTGACCTCCAAAGGTCATGTAAAAGGATAATTTCCTCTTGGAGATTAATACAATGTACCAAATATCAAAAGCTCACACCTTGCTTTTATTAACTTTGTATTGCAGCTTACATATTCCTTTTCACTGAATATTTAGGCAACATGTTAAAAGACAGGCAATTGGTATAAGTAGACTGTCCATTTATTATTATAACATAAGTGGAGATTAGATGACATTTTAAGAGCCAGTTCATAAGTGAATCTGGAAAAAAATCTCAAAAAATTCACAAACTTTTTCTCACAAAGGAACAGAAGAGTAGCAGATCAGCTTGCCGTTACTTACCAGATTGTTAGCATCAAAGATCAGAATTTCACCAATAGTCGAGCTGCCAGGATAAGCCAAGTATGAGTTAGAATGGTTAGTGGAGAGTGCACAAATACCTAGAAAAACATGGAGAAGTCACAGTGAGTTACAGATGAAAGCAAATATTAACCTTAACAACAACCAGCTCCACTGTAAATAAACTGGGATTTACCCTTCACAGTACAAACAAATCAAGTTCATTTTATACAGCATCTTTCTAGTGTGAACACCTTCTGAAGGCACGTCACAACATTCAGTTCCAGATCATTTTTACAACTGGAGCACTGACCAGACTTGGCTGCTAGTCACGGGGGGGTGTTTGAGGTGTGTGATGGAGACAGCTTTCATGTTACGTTTCATGTTCAGAGTCATGTTTAACTTGCAAGCAACTAGCATATTGAAATAGCAGTGTTATTTTTTTCTATAATAAATAGTTTAAAATAAAAAAAGCATGTGCATAAAGTATAGAAAAGAACTGCAAAGTGAGTCAGCGTCCAACCCGCTATATCTTAACAAAGGGTCACGGGTTCTGCTGGAGCCAATCTCAGCCAGCACAGGGCACAAGGCAGGAACAAACCCTGGGCAGGGTGCCAGCCCACCGCAGAGAACTGCAAAGTAAAAATATGAAATATGAAGTACAGCAAATAAGACTCAACACTCTGAGCATTAATGAATTGAAAAGTCAATGCTAATTTCTGAAACCCTATTGTAACACAACATTATTATGGTTTAAAGGATAAATTTGTTTTGTTTTTTTTTTCATGATTACAGTATATATTAATTTGCCATTGAAAATTGTGTCCTTAAGTGCAGTTTTTTTATTTATAAATTTAAAAGATTTCCGCATTCTTGACCTTTACAATGGCATCTACAGGGCTCCACTCCAAATGTGAAAATAAAAGCATTATAATATGAAACTCTTTATTAATATCTTACAAACAAACGTCTACGCATGGAAGTGTGTGTGTACTGTCTGGCCCAGAAGTGAGAGGTGAAGTCGGGTAAGGGCTCCGCCTCTGAGGAAACAGAAAACACGCTTAGCCGCTAATAACACAAGCGAGGCCAGCACGTCGGCAAAACGAAACCTCAGAAGAAAGACAAAGCAGCTTAGCTGCTAATATCAGCAAACTGGTATCCCTTTAACTTTTTCCTCCCGCTGCCAATACATAAGCAAGGTGAGCACATCGGCAAAACGAGTCCTCCTAGGAAAGAGAGAGATGCCCAGAGTAGTTCCTTTCAATTACCTGACATCTCTACATTTCAGTTCCCCCCCCGAGACGATTTCAATAGTTTCTAGGACCCCAGGCTTTTTACAGCACAGGCTTACATAGCTAGTATAATATAAAACTCCGTATTAATGCCCATGGCTTTGGCTTAGGATGAACAATAAGCTCACATATTCAGACCTTTCACTTTCTGCACACATTAATGAGTTGTTAATTTAATTTTAAAAATAGGTGAAATTTAAAAATGTTTAATTTTTAAATTTAATCTGCCTTGTTGCTTCATAAATTGCCGGAGGGAAAGACCCTCAAACCAACTGCACTGTGCTGCACTCCATTCCAACCAAAGCCAAAATGAGGAGCTTCTATTCTCACCAGCTGAAGTCCTCCCTTACAGCTGTCTGCTGAGACCTGACAGTGATTAAAATGGTGCTGAACACTGCCATGAGCCTGCGCAGCAATAGAAATCACAAACAGTTCACACTTACACATGTGCCTCTCGGCATTAAGTAGTGTTACAGAGAATCGGCTTTCACAAATTGCTTGCCCTGGTTTGAACAGACTGCGTACTATACCAGACGATCCCCTCAATGTGGCACCAGTCTTTCCCTTAGCTTCACACGGTAAGTATAAACCAGGGTTAAGGAGGCTGCACACACAAAGAGTCACAGGACTGGATAGACTGAATCCTCAAGAAGCCATTACTACAAACAACAAGGGGTGAGTAATAGATCAAACAATGAGCATTTCTGGGTGGAGTATTCCAATAAGGCCAACTTTGTGCCTACCTCTCCTATGTGTTCAGTCTGTCACTAAGGCTTCATAGACCATCTCCTGTGTGGAAAACGATTCCTGTTCCGAGGAAGGCAGGTGCCTCTTCACCAAATGACTAAAGACCAGAGGCCCTTATGTTCCACATCATGAAGACCTTGGAGAGGCTGGTCCTGGACTATTCTAGTCTTCTTGTGAAAGACAACTTGGACCCACTGCAATTTGCCTATCAGAGGAGAAATAGTAAGACTCAAACCACCTACACCTAAACACCAGCAAAACCAAGGAGATGGTGATGGATTTTAGGAGGACCAGGCCCCTCATAGACCCTGTGATCATCAGAGGTGACTGTGTGCAGAGGGTGCAGACCAATAAATACCTGGGAGTGCAGCTGGATGATAAACTGGACTGGACTGCCAATAATGATGCTCTGTGCAAGAGAGGACAGACCCGACTATACTTCCTTAGAAGGCTGGTGTCCTTCAACATCTGCAATAAGATGCCGCAGATGTTCTATCAGACGGTTGTGGCGAGTGCCCTCTTCTACGCGGTGGTGTGCTGGGGAGGCAGCATAAAGAAGAGGGACACTTCATGCCTGGACAAACTGGTGAGGAAGGTAAGCTCTATTATAGGCACGGAGCTGGAAAGTTTTACATCTGTGGCAGAGCGACAGGCACTGAGCAGGCTCTTGTCAATCATGGAGAATCCACTGCATCCACTGAACAGGATCATCTCCAGGCAGAGGAGCAGCTTCAGCGACAGACTTTTGTCACTGTCCTGCTCCACTGACAGACTGAGGAGATCGTTCCTCCCCCACATTATGCGACTCTTTAATTCCACCCGGGGGGTAAACGTTAACACTACAAAAGATTATAGACTGCTATACCTGCCTCGCACTCTCCACCTTGCATTTTTTAACTTGCACTGCGCTTTTATTTCTCTTTAATTAATATTGTTTTTATCAGTATGCTGCTGCTGGAGTATGTGAATTTCCCCTTGGGGATTAATAAAGTATCTATCTATCTATCTAAATTACTGCAGTTATCTATCAGCACCACAAGGTTTATTCTCATCTGGACAAAACTTGCAGCACTGTGAGAATTACTTATGAGGTGTGTTGATAAAGGGGATGAGATAGAGAAGAGGAGTCAGGTGAAGAAGTTTGCTTCTTGGTGCTAAAAGAATTGTCATTAACTCAACAACTGGTTATTGCCTTCTGCCACTATATCCAGTCTCAATTCAGGGAGTGGATGTTGTAGTTGTGTACTGCTACAAGTACTCGGTAACAGCCTGGACTGGTTTTGTAACACTGAGGAACCATAATAAAAAAAGGACAGGGCAGGTTCTTTTTCCTTAAGAGACTGTGTTCATTTAATGTGGGAAGTGACATCCTTCACATCTTCTATAACTCTGTGATGACCAGTGTCACTTTCTACGGTGTGATGTACTGGACTGGTAGTATCACTTCAACAGAGGCCCACCGAATCAAACAAACTAATTAAAAGGGGCAAACTCAGTTATAGGATGCACTTTGGAACTCCTGGAGGTTATAGGAGAGAATTAAAACAAAACTGAGTGCCATTATGAACAATGTTGCACATCCTCTCTGTAATGCACTGTCATTGAGGACTTTTAATTAACATTACTCAGCAAAACATGTTTTATAAAAACTGAGAACTGTGGCTCTGCTCTCCTATCTTAATGGAAGAATGTTACCTACAAATGCAAATTACCACAAAAAAGAATATGTCTTTTCTTATTAAAGCTACCTTAAAAATACATTTAAGATGATTCACATCAGTGGTCAATATTAATGGTTAACAGAGCTATTGCATTTTATCTGTCAAAACAGAATTTCAACAGTAGCCTCTGACGTTACTCTCCGAAGAAGTGCTGTCATGATGAGATAAGAGGCAGTTTACTTGAGATCCTTAAGCGAGGCTTTTAATGCTGCTGACCACTGCAGTTTACTTACTTGGTTAATTTCATGTTTATTCAGACTACTTTCTGTGTGTATGCAAAAGTACAGCAGATACTCAGAGTTGCATCGATATGCATGCTGTGTGCTCATGCTGACAATCCATCTTTCCTGTGTCTTATCTGCTGATCTGAGTACAGATATGGAAGCGGAGTGTTTCTTTTTATTTGGTTTATTCACATGCAAGTTGCAACCTACCTCTTGAATAAACTGGTGGCCGAAATGAGAGCAGACTACTTAAAAGGGGTATTTTTTATTCCTTAGAACATCTCTGACCTTTCTTAATTACTTTGGTTTTAGCAACAAATCAATAAAATGTTACTTGCAAGTTGTTTTACACAAAAGCACAGCATACTCCAGCCAAGAATGGTATACCAGTGGATTTTGCTTACAGGCAAACCCTTGCTGTAATTGTTTTTTAATTTGCTACAGCCGTACTTACCAAGTGTGGCATATTGTTAATCTGGTGTCACAGAGACTCATGGTGACAAATGACAGTATTCTGTAACCGGTCACAATTAAGTGGCATTTCCCTAATTTGTCACTTTATTGGTCTGTAATGAAATTCTAGAAAAGCGCACTCAACCTTTGGAGTTACAGGGTGGTACATGGGTGAACACAAGACCAAAAAAAAGGTTTCATTGTTAATGTTTTGTGGAGGTGATTCTGAAATAAAAAACTAGCCACGAATGCTCTGAGTGCATGACGATGTGACAGCTGTCGACTATGGTTGTTTCAGCTTGTAATGCCAAATATTTGAATGATGATCGGATGAATCATCTTTACATGCAGCAGACCCTGGAGAGGTGGAAATGTGCTCTGGAGAGGAGAGGAATGAAGGTCAGTAGGAACAAAACAGGATAAATGTGTGTGAATGAGAGGAAGGTCGATGGAATGGTGAGGATGCAGGGAGTAGAGTTGGCAAAGGTGGAGGAGTTTAAATACTTGGGATCAACCGTACAGAGTAACAGGGGTGTGGAAGAGATGTGAAGAAGGCAGTGCGGGCAGGGTGGAATGAGTGGAGAAGGAGTGATTTGTGACAGATAAGTACTAGCAAGAATGAAAGGGAAGATCTACAGGACAGTAGTGAGACCAGCTATGTTATATGAGTTGGAGACGGTGGCACTGACCAGAAAGAAGGAGACAGAGCTGGAGGTGGCAGAGTTAAAGATGCTAAGATTTGCACTGGGTGTGAGGAGGATGGATTGGATTAGGAACAAGTACATTAGAGAGTCAGCTCAGATTGGAGGGTTTGGAGACAAAACACAGAGATAAGATTGCGTTGGTATGGACATGTGCAGAGGAGCAATGCTGGGTATATTGGAAAAGGAGGCTAATGATAGCGCTGCCAGGCAAGAGGAAAAGAGGAAGGCCCAAGAGGAGGTTTATGGATGTGGTAAGAGAGGACATGCAGGTGATGGGTGAAACCGAACAAGATGCAGAGGACAGAAAGATATGGAAGAAGATGATCCGCTGTGGCAACCCCTAATGGAAGCCGCCAAAAGAAGAAGTAGAAGAAGACGACCACACGTGGCTCTGATAAATAAACAAAGGTGTCACATTCATCTTCCGATTGTAATTAACACGGCTACAGTCGCGGGTCAAACCTCCAGTCCATTTTTATATTCAAATTATCAAGATCAGGATTGCTAGGAGCAGATTCTTATCCCAACTGACCTAAATGCAAGGCTGGTACTGTTGTAATAGGAGCCACCATCACACATTTCTGTCTACAACAGTGACATATACAGTGCATCCAGAAAGTATTCACAGCACATCACTTTTTCCACATTTTGTTTTGTTACAGCCTTATTCCAAAATGGATTAAATTAATTTTTTTCCTCAGAATTCTACACACAACACCCCATAATGACAACGTGAAAAAAGTTCACTTGAGGTTTTTGCAAATTTATTACATATAAAAAAATTGAGAAAGCACATGTACATAAGTATTCACAGCCTTTGCCATGAAGCTCAAAATTGAGCTCAGGTGCATCCTGTTTCCCCTTCTGTCTCAGGCATGACTCTGCCACCTCCACAGCCTTCTCCGCCCTCCATTTCCTGCCTGTCCTCACCTCAATGCCAGCTGCTGACACCTTACAATCCTTGGAGTCCCTGTGCTGTAGGGCTTCTCTGGTGCGTGCTACCATGAATTCTTCCGTGAGGCCACTAAATGGTAGCTGCAGGATGTTCCTTGTTCCATACAGTGCTGCGCTGGTGAGGCTGTGTGGGAGTCCCAGCCACCTCCGAAGAAAGCTGCTCATCTTCTTTTCAAGGGATTCAACTGTTGAAAATGGGACTACATATATCAGCAGAGGTCATAGGACCCGGGGCAGGATTGAATGCTGATAGATCCAGGCTTTAAACCTACCAGGCAGGCCAGACCTATCAACTTTGGTGAGCCATGTCCCAAGCTCCTGCGTGAAATTCTGAATGGCAGCTGTGTCTTTCAGACTTGAGTCAAAGACTTTCCCCAAACTCTTGACTGGCTGCTCTGTGATGGGTGGGATGACTGTTCCCGCAATAGCAAATCGGTACTTATCAGTCACCTTCCCCTTCTTCAGCACCATGGATCTTGACTTGGAAGGCTTATAACCCATCCTTGCCCACATGATAAGTTTCTCAAGTCCTTGTAGGATCCACCTGCTCCCTGGGACTAATGTTGTCGTGATGGTTAGATCATCCATATAGGCTCTTATCGGGGGCTGTCGCACACCCGACAGTCAGGGGCCCTCTACATTCTACCTCGGCTGCCTTGAACAACTTCTTTTGCTCTGGTGCAAATGAAAGTGACAACAGGTGCACTGGAGAGGCAACAGCAGGACAACCCCCAAAAAGGGAATGGTTTTGCAGGTGGCGACCACAGACAGTTGCTCTTCCCTTATCCTTCCTGACTGATTCTTAGTTTTGAGTTTTGTTAGTGTCCTTGTCACTACTGGTAGCATAGGGTGGTACCTGAAGCTAATTCAGGTTGCCCAGGTAGTCCAGCTCCTCCAGGATGGTGCATTCATACAGGCAGAGTCTCCCTGCACAGCCTCAAGAGCATGACGGTCAAAATTAGGTCATAACTTGCCTTTTTCCAATACAGTATGTGAAGTAAACTCTAGCTTATTTTTATGAATGTGGCTTGATTTGTGTAACTGAAGAGAGAAGAACCTATTGTAGAAAAATCCAAAATAAATGTGAACTGGCAGAACGCAAAAGTAATGTATTGGTAGTGGTGGCTCTGTGGCCAAGGATCTCCACTGGTATCTGGAAAGTTGCCAGCTCAAATCCCATTACTGCCAGAAGGCATACTTCTTGGGCCCTTGTGCAAGGCCCTTAACCTGAAAATTGTTCCAGGGAGCTGTACAAGTGCCGACCCTGCACTCTGACTTCCAGTGGTCATGTGAAAAGACAATCTCCCCTTGGGCATTAAAGTATATCAAATCTAAATCAAAAATATTTAATTAATAAGCAATGTCACAGCTTTTAAAATACACCCATGTACCAACTGTCTCCTCACTATGAGTGAGCATTTCATAAAATAGAAATGTTGTAAATCAAAGTCTGATATGAACCGTCTGTGTAGGGCCTTTCTGCGTGTCACACCACTAG
This sequence comes from Polypterus bichir lapradei, assembly GCA_026402145.1. Lineage (NCBI taxonomy): Eukaryota > Metazoa > Chordata > Cladistia > Polypteriformes > Polypteridae > Polypterus > Polypterus bichir. Next base: position 29,250,372 of record JANRMT010062846.1, on the reverse strand, counting down.
ATAGGAGACAACAACCTAGATATTTTATTTCAAATCACACTGACTTACAAACCTGCTGGACTGCTAACAGGAATACACCTTAACTTTACACGGGACATCCTGCCATCATGTGTAATCTACAACTCTCTGAAATGCCGATTAGACAGAATAAGTACTCATGTGATGACATCTCCTGAAAAACTAAACTAAACTAAATTGTCTGTAGGAGAGAACACTATTATTTCTACAAAATGCCACTCTTTGAACATTTTCTAGAGAAGCTTAGCTCAATAGGCACTATACAAACTGCTGGAGTTCAACACAAACACCAAGTCGTATATTGACAGTTGTAGTTTCTTGTAGCCTACCTGTGGGATTAGATGGAGTATTCAGGAGGGTTTTCAATAGTTTCATATCCTTTATGTTGTGTATGTAAATTGATTCCTCCAAACACACTATCAGCCTCTGAAAGGAAAAAAAAAAAGCAAAAACTTCTGTAACACTCTTTCATGCGAGCCCCAAACACTAGTGCCTTGTTTTATGATACAAACATTGTTTATAATATACTGTACATGTTATACAGGAGCTGAAAGTGTCCTACACTCTCGAATACTCAGATATGCTCATGAGAATGTAAACCTTCTGGGTATTGTGATGGTTTGGGATGGCCCAGAGCTCCCTTATCACTTCCTTGAGCCTCTCAAACCTGTAACCACCAATAGTCACCAAGATGAGCCGAGCAAATGAGGACACACACGTTCAGCAAGGGGATGGTGCAGTAGTGTCAGTGCTTTTATTACAATCAGTGTTCAAAAGTGCAGTTCTTCAAATTCTTCTTTAATAAATAAATAATCCAATAAAACCAAAGTGTCCAGAGGAGGCTAAAAGCAATAAATAAATTCCATAAAAACTAGATTAAAATCATAGGCAGGAAGCAGTTCTATAAAATCTCACAAGACCTGGGGCATCCTTTTTAAAACCAACGTCTCTTCCGCTAACCTAGATAGGATCCTGCAGCCAGAGGGATGTCCTATCAGCAGGCACAACCAACCCTTTGACTGGCTCAGGCACCTGCTGCCATCACAGGCTCCCAGCCGGATGCCACACCAAGCCTCGCTTTTTCAACTTCCGCTGCCATTCTTCAGCCTTGCTAGAGAGCCCTCCTGGAGCAGTTGGTCGCTCCTGTTCCCCAAATTGTTCAGCAGGAGTGAAGCAGAGGTCACATGCTCCTCTCCTGTAAGACTCTACCCAGATGCCTGTCTCCATTCTCTCACGCTAGTTCTCTTCTCCTGATCCTGCCATCTTATTCACGTCTTTTTAACCACTGTGTCTCTTTTCTGTCCCCCTCTCCGCTGTGCAGGCTCCCCTTTTATGTCTGATTGGGTGCAGATGTGATACACTGCTACTATACCTCTGAGGGGAGAACGAGGCACCTGAATGATCCACTCTCCTTTGCACGTGAATGCACGATCAACCAAACACCAAAGTCATCCCCGGAGCAAAGCGTGCTCGCACACAACAACACTTGATCGGAGTCTGATTATTTAAAAACTGCACTGCACCACAGAACTTGCACCACAGGGACACGTGGAAAAATGGAGATTTGACTTAAAACTGACTGGCACTTATCACTTACACATCACACATTGACATATTAATGTAAAATATCAATAGATTAGTGAATAGGCAGCATGGTGACAGTGGTAACACTGTGGTCTCACAATATGGAGACCAGCGTTCACATTGCTGGGGCTCCCTATGTGGAGTTTTAATGTTCTCCTCGAGTTTGTGTGGGTTTCCCCCAAGTGCTTCAGTTTCCTCCTACAGTCCAAAGACAGTTAGGTAAATTGGCATTGTTAAAAAATTGGCTGATGTGTGCATGCATACAGTCAAACCCCATCATGGATTGGTACCCAGTTCAGGAATTGCTCCTGCCTTGCACCTGATGCTTGCTGAGATATGCTTCAGTTTTTCTGCAACCCTGCCCTAAGATAAACAGGTTAAGAAAATGGATGGAGTAGTCAATTAAGAGCTTATAATAAGCATCCGTTCAGTCATCCAATTTTGAACCTGTCTGATAAGCTTCTAAGTTTTGATGGTGCCACAGCAGAAGCGTTGGATGCAAGACAGAAAACAACACTGTACCGAGCATCAGTTGGAAGCTACCAATTATATAATAATGTATTTAAACGTCCTTTATTCAGCATATGCAACTGAAACTTTTTGGTGTTCAAGAGGTTAAATAGAGGTTTAAAATTACCTGTGGGCCAAAAAGCTTTGAAACAAGCGACAAGGTGCTTCGAGGAGATGGGGGTTGCCACAAAATGTACCACATAACATAAAAGCTTTAAGTGCTACTAGAACAAAACCAAAACAAAGTTCCATAATGTTATCACCAGCTTCTTCAATCACCACTATTAGTTTATCATTTAAGTTTAGACTCAACAAGTTCAACTTTACATCACATGAACAGAGAATTTCTAATTTGCATGTTGAAAGAACATTTTGATTTCTATACATAAAATGTCATGTAAAAGTGTCATGTCTGGCTATTTATAGTCGAGGTAGGTTACAGGGGTTTCCTGGCACAATCAATGTGGAAGATGTTCATAGCCCCGGGAATAGAAAGGAAAGTAGCAGCTTGCAGTTTATGGGGGGCAGCAGAAAGTAGGAGTAGGTGGTAGGAGATGCGCTGGAAGCCAAGAGAAGAGGGGTAGTCACTGGCCACCACTGCTGACAGAAGACTAGAAGATGTTGTGGTTTTGGGTTGAAACAGTCAATGAAAATTGGACGCCACCTGATGACATCTTCTCCTGCCTGAAGGTGTCAGTCACAAGAGGTGCTTAAAGGTTTTTACGATTCAAGCTTCACAATATAATATCCCTATGAAATGAAATTTTCATAAAAGAAATGCAATACATGTAAGAATTCTAGTGAACTTTGTACATGTGGCAATAATGGCCCTATAAAAGCTATAATGTTACTGCACTACAAAAGCATCCAAATTTAATTTTTGTTTGGTTGTTTTACAAGTTAACATCAAACATTGCTCCAACAGTAACTATTATATTTATTTCCTGCTTACTTTCCTACTTAATTACTGACCCATTAGCTGTGGGTCGTCACTGGATCGACAACAAACTTAAATATTTTCTTTTAAGTGAGAATAATGACATCTCAGACTTTTCTACTATACATCCCATACACTGGAAATATGGCTGTTGTCTCTCTCTACAATGCTGGAGAACTGCCCCTATTATTGAATCAACCCCATGTGAAAGTTGTGTTAATCTCTCAATCACTCATTCTTACATCGAGTAACTGCAGCTTCCTGCTCTCAGTGGCATGAGCGTATCATGAGAACTATTCTAATATGATAGGTTTGAACTTTAGCAGTCTCAAATGATTTGAAAACAGGTCTGTGGATGTACTTGTGCATCTATGAAACAATGTTGCAATTCATCATAGTTGCCTGAAGATGCGACATTAAATTAAGTGTGTGCGCGTGCAAAAACACTTAACTTGCGATCTCTGCTCACTTTCACATACAGTGATATTTTTGTTGTGGGCTGATAAATTATACAGAGAGTAAAAGGCAGTTTTGTCAAACCTTACTTCTACTTCTTAAAATCACTTCTATAATGTTTCAATTCTCTGCTTTCAACAAAAGTTGTTTTCGTTTGACTTTCAGTCATGTGGTAAATGTCATACAATACAAAATACGAGGCAGTGCTTCGTATTTGTGGTATTTTGGATGGCAAAATTTGATGCAATGAAATTTGGTCTCATACCTAGGTACAACACAAATACTGTACATGTACAGTGCTCTCCAGAATGTTTGGGACAAAGGCACATTTTTTTTTTCCCCCTTGATTTACCCCTCTGCTCTACAGTTTAAGATTTACATATCGAACACTTCAGAATTGATTGAAGTGCACATTGCACATTTTAACGTAAGGGTATTTGAATGCGTTTCAGTCACAGCATATAGAAATTACAACACTTTTTATACATGATCCACCTATTTCAGGGCACCATAATGTTTGAAACAATTGGTGACACAGGTATTTCTCATTGCTTCTTTAGTGAGACATAAGATACCTAGGCATGCTTCAATCTACAAGTGTGTGAAATATGATTAAGAAGGGAGCATGCACTGGTGATCACAATGGGACTGGTAGGCCAAGGAAGACCTCCACTGCTGAAGACAGAAGAATCTTCACTATGGTAAAGAAAAAGACCCAACACCAGTCTAACAAATTAGAAACCATCTTCTGGAGGTAGATGTGGATGTGTCAGAGACGACTATCTGCTGAAGACTTCATGGACAAAAATACAAAGGCCACACTGCAAGGTACAAACCGCTGTTTAGGCACAAAAACAGGATGGCCAGATTACAGTTTGTGAAAAGGGACTTAAAAGAGCCTGCACAATTGTTGAAAAACTTCTTGTGGACAGACAAGACAAAGATGAACCTGTATCAGAGTGATGACAAGAGCAAAGTGTGCAGAAGAAAAGGAAATGCCCAAAATCCAAGGCAGACCACCTCATTTGTTAAACATGGTGCTGGGGGTGTTATGGCTAGGACGTGTGGCTGCCACAGGGCCTGGCACACTTATCTTCATTGATGATGGAACTGCTGATGGCAGTCGCACAATGAGTCCTGAGGTATAGGGCAACATCTGATCTGCACAAATTCCAGTAAATGCTTCTCAACTCACTGGACAGCACTTCATCCTACAACAAGATAATGATCCAAACATACCGCTAAGGCAACACAGGAGTTTTTCAAAACTAAAAACTGGAAGATTTGAGTACCCAAGCTAGTCACCCAATTTAAATCCAATTGAGGAGGCTAATGCTAAAGAGAAAACTTAAGGGTACAGCCCCTTGAAACAAGCAGGAGTTAAAGATGGTTGCATTACAGACTTGGCAGAGCATCACCAGAGAAGTTCCTCAGCAGCTGGTGATGCATGCATGCAAGGGATAAGCGTCAAAGTCCTAAACAGGCCTGCTTTAACAGACTTGCCATTGAAATGTAACAAACATTACAGGGAAATGAAATGGAGGGGAACAAGTCGAAAATGTAATTTCTACATGCTGTGACTGAAATGTGTATGCAAATACCTTTAAATTAAAGTCTGCAATGTACACTTTAATTACATCTGAATAGTTTGATTTGTAATTTTAAACTGTGCATCAGGGGGTAAATCAAGGAAAAATTTGTCTTTGTCCAAAACATTACAGATGGCAATGTATATACGTTTATGGAATACAGCGGCAAATACATGCACTCTAATGTGTTATGTAATAGGCGGCATAGCTCAGCCCTGCATATAACACCAGCAACAACAAAGTGAAGTGAATTTCTCCTTCTGAAACCTCTGATTAGTTAAGTTATAAAATTCTAAATTCAAAACAAGAAGGGCTGCTATATAAATTACAATTGTTTGACATATCAAACACCAAAGCCCACTATATCCTGAGAATTCAAGGAAGAATTCAAATTAAAACTAAGGTAACCAAATAAGCCCTCAGGAGAAAGAAAAAAACCCACAAATAATCAAAAGACAAAAAGAGGATGAACGTTAAACCAACTGGTTTTCAGTGTGGACTGTTCTGCACACATACTGTGCACCTTCTTCTAATAAAAACTACTTTCTACTGTGAAGTGATCTGTACCATTCACTTGGCATTTTTTGCAAAAGAGCAGGTGAAAGGCCACAAACCTGACGGTTTAAGCGCACAGCCAAGATGTTGTTAGAGTAACTGTAGTTGCAGATTTCGGTTCCCTTCTTGAAATGATAAACATTCATCCTTCGAGGCATGGCAAGGCTCACCACCACTACCAAACTGCTGGAGAACAGGCGCTCCACAATATACACATCTGGATTTTCTGCTAAGGAAAAATGCACAGCCAGTCAGTGGTAGAGAAGGGCAGTTTTTCCATTCACTAGATACTTCTTATGTCAGTTTAATTTCAGAATGTGAAACTTTTAACACTTCAGTGCAGACAGAAGAGCTGCTCACCGTCCTCTTAGGAAGTGAAGCTCAATGTACAGCACACTTACTGCTGTCATGGATGTTCTCCAGCCTCTCCACCGACGTTACAGAAAACAGTCTGTAGCCATTTGTTGTCCCAATGGCGAGAGACCTAAAGAAGAGAAGAGACCATAGGGAAAATTATCAAGGTTTCAAAAACATTCATGAATACAGCAGCCAGGTAGAAGTATGATATCAAGTCAAAGCTGGCCATTATGATGATGGCTTGACATATTTCATTCATACCTAATTTAATAAAGAAACATTCCAATACTTCAGGCCATCCCTACAGCTTAAAATTACCTGAGCTTAATTAGCTTAAATTATCAAAGGCAAAAAAAAATTAAACATGGTAACATAAAACTCTAACCTACAGCAATTACTTTTTGCATTCTAGCCAACATGCCTAATGCTAAACAGAAATAAATGTTTTATTGTGTGGTGCCAGAGAACATGATACCATAAATATGGATTTTACAAGGCTTCCTTTCATTGGTTGTGTTCACTTTTCAAATTTTGTGAGCAGACATTATAAAAAAAAGAATGTCTTGTTCTTCTAACTAGGAAATATGGCAGGGGGCTAGGGGGAACTTAACACTTTTGTCTAATGAGCTCAGAGGTTTCACTTCCTCACTGCATGTGCATGAACTTGCAACATTTTGCCAGCACCACCCTGACAGCATGTTATCAGCAAGTCTAAGAATGCATGCTGGGGGCCACAATGTCATCTCATTTTCACTGCTTGTGCTCTTTTATATGACTCTGCTCCTGCTAGGAATGGTTAACATTTTTTTTTCTCCAGCTCTGACTTAAACCTAAATATTACAGTTCATAAAGTAAGCGCAAACATCAAGATCAGAATCTTAAAAAAAATAAGCCATAAACTGCAGTGAAACAACTTCATTGTACTTTGCTGCCATTGGGTCAACTTCTGCAGCTATGGAGGCCATAGTCAACTCTACACATCTGTAGCATCTCATAACAACAGTAAGTTAAATTACATAATTGACTGTGTATTGTCTATTATAAACTGGACTTTCAAAATTAACATATTTTCACACAAGTCCTAAAACTAGATATGGATAACCCAGCTAAACAGACAAGACAAAATATAATAGTTGGTCATTTATTTATTGAGGAAAATCAGCCAGTACGGCATAGTTGCATTTATTGATGCAAAACGGGGTCACACCCAGTACTAAAAGTAAAGGTTCACATACTTTTGCCACTCACAGATATGTAATACTGAGTGATTTTCCTCAATAAATAAATGACCAAGTATGATATTTTTGTCTCATTTGTTTAGCTGCAATCATCATATCTACTTTAGGACTTGTGTGAAAAACTGATGACGTTTTAAGTCATATTTATGCAGGAATGTGGAAAATTCTGAAAGGTTCACTAACTTTTAATCGCCACTATACAGTTAATTTGCAATGAACAAAATACATTAGCCAGACTTCCTAGTCTGCTTAAACAGTCTAAAGACAAACTTAGACACCTTGGAGTGATTCTAGATGCTTAATTAACAATCAGACTCCATGTTGACAATATAATAAAAATGGCCCTTTACATTCAAAAAACATTGTATGAGTTAAACCCCAGCTCCCATTTTTAAAATGCTCAGAAGCTTACCGATACATTTTTTTTTCACGGCCATTCTACTAAAATGCCTTGTTTACGGGGGTACCTAAATATGTAACAGAAAGGCTACAACTTGTCCGGAGAGCAGCAGTTAGTGTATTGACATGTACCAAAAACATGAATCATACTACACCCGTTTTGGCGTCTGTGCACTGGCTACCTGTTTCAGTCTGAGTTAATTTTTACATTTTTTTTTTTTTTTAACTGTTTTTTTTATAGCACACTAATGGTTCAGCACCACCATAAATCTCAGAATTCTTAACTGAATGTGTCCCATGATTTATGTCTCTTCAATGTCTTTTCAACTCCTGACACGAAAACCTCATCCAGCACCACCCCCCCTCCCCCCAGTCACCTTCTATATATTGTAAAGTGTACATTTTATCTCTGCTTATTTGAGTACTGTATATGAGTGCAAGGAATAGAATCCTAACCTGGCAAAATATGGCAGACAGGAAGAACCAGGATGCTAACCTTTTGCAGTGTGCTCACACATTACCCTAGTCTATTACTGCATATATCTGGAAAGAAATAAGAAATAAGATGATTACCTGGAAAAACAAAACATGTGGCTGTACTGAGAAAGAGCAAAGTCCTTACAGACATCTGTTAGGATGGGGATTTAACACAAGTTTCTGGATCTGTAAGTGAGACATGGAAGCAAAATCCATCCACCTTCCCTGTACGCACAGGTAACTATCTCAAAATGTTGTTGTTCCAGAACCTACACTGGACATACAAGCAAGTTCTGGGAGCATTAAGGTTGAACTTTTGGCTACTGCAAGTCAACAGCACATCTTTGGACTGGTTCTGGGAATAAACACCCACAAGAGATGGGGAGAACATGGAAAGACCCTCCATACCAAAGACACTTGCACTGTGTGACTTTCTGAACTTGAACTTCAATGTTTCCCCACCACTCTGTATCACTTGATCAACTTCCTTTTATTGTTTATACCACTGCTTAAGCCAACAAATAGTACATTTTTCCTTACCTCCTCTTCACATTCAATGAAATTGTTTTTTCACGTGCTTTTGCCATTGTCTTTAAACCAAACACTGAACAAGGAAGGTGATATTTATATTGATTTGCATATTAAAATATGCAAAATTCTGGGAGGAGTCGGGTGGGACGGCAGGTGTGTGCATGCGAATTACTTTTCATGCTGAGTGGGTATGGAGCTGAAGTGCGTGGAAGTTGGCTTACGTATAGTTTTGTGAATCTGAATTTTTTTGTGTGTACACATATTTCCACTTTTGTCTGTATGCCACATTTAAATGTGAGTTCTACTCACGGCATTATGCTTGAGGCCCCAAATCTGAAACCACAACTGGAGGTCAGCATTGTAAAAGTCCACTCACCAACCATAGTTGCCAGCCAACCATTATTATTTTTTTTTTTAATCCTTAATCCTACCCCACATACCTTGATGTCAACAGCAACAGTGCTGTCAAAAAACTGCAAACACAACATGATGATAGCCAACAGCTTACTTTAAGTGTCACTAATGCTGCCACAATGGTGGATAGTGGACCAGATTAAAGCAAATACAATACTACTTATCATTAAATCTACTATAATTTTTCATTAAATGAAAATAAAAAAAAAACACTAAGAGGCTTAAGCCCATTTCATTTTTTTTTTTTTTTTTTAACCATGAGTACTGCTGTTTTAGTTTTCAACGAGTTTAATGTCTTTAAACAGGTTTACAAAAAAGTGGATGAATGCCTTTAACAAATAGTTGACTTCATCTTATGGAATAATTTTTATGATTTTTTGCTTCTGAAGAGATGTCTTTATACAGCTAGATGCTTTCAGTTTTGTACGAATGCGTCAGCTAAATAATGAAAATAATAAATTAATTTGCATCAGGCCATTCTCATTTCAGACTCATTTACCAGTCATTAATGTCTGAAATGATACTTAATACTTTCTATCTCACTGATAGGAGTGGTCATTATATAATCTACACAATGCCTAACATTATTATTACAAAAACAAATGGAAGTGCCAATACAAAAGGGAGAAGAGAAAATGTCACCTTATTTCCAAAGGGTATGCCCGGGACCTACTCTTAACAGTTTTGCTCTAGTTGTTGGCCTTCTTCTCTTTCTCATGGGTGGGGGTTGATTTGATTTTAGTTTTAAGTTTGACTTGATTGCCTGGAATGTTATATGCTTTTATTAAAAAAGGGTATGCCTATTAAAAAAATAATAAAAAATAAAACATTGTGCTCTCCTTAGTAAAATAAATACCACACAATCATAAAAATTGATACACTTTATGCTACATTTTCAACTGGTCAAAAGAAAAAACAAAACCCAAAAAGCTAAATCCAGATGTTCAATTCTCTGTCTAATATTTAGTACCAGTGTGACTAAAAAAAAAGAATTTACTTTCAATATGGACAACCACCATCTTTGCAGCTCCGGCTCACGAATGTCACAATTTGGCAAAATCGGTAAGCAAAATTATTTCTGAATTCTTCCACTGGGAGAAGTAAAATGCAATGACAGTGCCATAAAACTTCCCATTAGGAGTATGCATTTCCCATATCCACCATAGCCAGTGAATACAGCATAAGACAACACTTCAAGTTACCAAGTTGTTTTTCTGATTTATCCAGCCTGACCTAAATGCCACATGCTACAGTATATTCCTAAAGGACCCAAAAGGTCTTTTAAAGCCAACCTGAATGAATGTAAACAAGTACTACGAACAAGAACAGCCAGCGATGCCAAGTCACACTACTGTAACAATACTCTTCAACTGTTTAAACTCTCATTCACAATGAACTGTAAACTCCTTGTGTTCTTTATATATGCAGCATCCTTCATGTGGCAGATAGATAGATAGAGGTATTATATATATATATATATATATATAATATCTCTATCTATCTATTATATATACACACACACAAACCAGTGGGGGGGCACCACCAAGCCCCAAACTCTAGACGCAATACCCAACAGAGTTAACAGGTTCAAATAATGGATTTTTAATCCAACAAGCACTTTTACAATGAAGCACAGCGCCTAACCCTGTAAACAATTAAATTCTTCCCTCTCCTTCCGCATCCAATTAAGTGCCGTCTGCTGCCTCCCGACTCAGGCTCAACTGGAGGAGGCTGGATGGTTTCCTTTTATGTTGGGCCCAGGAGTACTTCTGGCACCCAGTCATGTGGAAGCCCCACGAAACAAGGAGATCTTCTTCCTGCAGTGCCCTCTGGCAGCACCCAAGAAGCCTGACTGTGTTGACCCTCAGGACTATGAATCCCATGGATCCCCATTTGTGTCCATACTAAGTCAATGCCAGAGGAGCAGCGCCATCTGTTGTTCTAGAGCAGAAACTGTTCTGGAGAGACAATTTGTGGTGCGACTCTGGGACAAGAGGGGATGTTGTCTCTAACAGTCTTGATTCCTTTTTCCCCTCACAACCTCAAGAAATGACCCCTTGAGGGCAACAATGCCAAAAAGTCCCAATCAGTATAAAGGGGAAATGCTCTCAGAAGATGTCTCATTTCAGACCTGACAGTGATAGAAAGCACAAGAGAAAGTGTGTGTTCGGTTTACAATATTCCCTTTTTTTGATGGAATTAAACCGGGTTTTGCCTGGTTGACACCTCAAGCATTTTATTCTAAACAGCAATGAAAGCACTACCCTGAGACGGCAATGGCCCTAGTCAACTGTATAAGTATGCATAAATTCTGTGACTGACTCAACCTCAGAGCACAAATATTTAACTTCAGTGTACAGACTTATTTACATATATTGAATTTTAACTTCCAAATAATCAAATAATTAATTGCAGAATATGGAACAAACACCTTTATAAAAAGTTACAATACAAACAAACAACCGTTTATTTTAAAACCCAGTACCCAATTAGATGCCAACTTACATGTCTTTGGCAGACTGTGACAAAGCCCTTTTGTAGAAAGTGGTGTGAAATGAAGCACTTACATTAGTGCCCTGGGTTAAAAAAATGCTGATAAAAGTTCATGTTGGAGTGATAAATACCATATGATAGGATCATCTATAATTGGGGTCTTTTGAACCAGTTGCTTCAATCTAGGAGATGTTACTCTTTTTGAACACTGTTAGCGGGGAATTCCCAAATTGCTTCCCAGATTAAGTAAAAGGGATTTGGTTTGATAACACATGCCAGAGCAAAGAAGAAATATCCTAGGACCTAGGTCAACAGATTTCACACATGAACCTATCATTCCATGTATGGATAATTCTGAAAGGTATGCATATATCTGTAGTTTTTGCAAGTGTGTGTGTGTATTTAAAATACATCAGCAGGCAGTGATGTTGAATGTTGATTTATTTTTCTTTTTGTGTATTTTAATTATTTTACACAGTGCACTCAAATCACTACCACACATCTGAGTCATATACAAAAAAAAACAGATGGAAAGCTGAAAAATGATGCTGCCAAACATGAAGTCAAACATGTACGCCACTCCATTTATTGTTTCTGAAAGCTTCATGAGCCTAATTTTCCATGAAACATGTACTCACCTCTCCAAAGCTTCACTGCTGTGTCAGTACCACAGTACTGTAGCATATAGTGGTTGTGTGGCAAATAGTGTTGACTGGAGGGAGTATCTGCCACTGGACAGATACAGAATCTTTCAAGGTTCTGATTGAAGAACAACAGCCTCTGACAGTAGGAAGGGTCACCAGTGCTATAGAGGCAAAACTAAAATGCTACAAAGGGAAAGTAGTGGGGTCCAGGAGTTAATTACTCCTGGGACAAAGAACTGGATAGAGATCAATAAGCAACCATTTTAGAAGACACACAGTCTAGCAGACGTAACAAAAGGGCGCAAAACACTATGTACAGACCCTGACGGCTTTGTTAGAGTACAAGTTATTTGGGGTTCCATGCCACTTTAAACACTAGTTGGGGTCTACTAGGAGCAGAAGCATCTGGAATCACCAAAAGCTGCTATATTAT
>JANRMT010062846.1:29144809-29232737 GCA_026402145.1 Polypterus bichir lapradei | reverse complement strand
AATTTTGTAAGGCTCCTACAGATTTTGAGGCCCTAAGCTGTAACTTGTTTAGCCTATGCCTAAACTAAGTAAAGCAAACTTTGGTGCATCAGCTCATGAGCAAGCATTCCAGCAAACTTGTACAAATATCTATGAGCGTAGGGGTTTGACCAGAACAAACATAACAGTGCAGTATGCTTAATGCTGTAACCCCTCTCTAATTTTCTTTTGTAATGCTGTTTGAATTTGGGGGGAGGGATGAGGTTGTGTTATTATGGCACCTGTCAAGAAATGCTGCTGGGGCTCCCTTATACCAACAGCAATATACCTGCATAATACCTTACTGTGGCTGTGAAATCAGAAGTTTTCTTTCAATTTGTTTTTGTTTTTAGTCATTATCTATCTATCTATCTTACTAATGGCCACTAGCTTTTGTAATAAGCATCCTGTGCCCATATAGTGCCTTAGCACAGAGTCATGTGTAGTGTGTAAAGGTATGCCAGTAGCCTGTCATGCAAGGCAAGCCATAGGCCTGTTGGAGCAGGCCATTGGTCCGTGCGCATGGGCTACTATCCCGTGACATTATCTCATGTCTGTGTGTGACACTGCCTTGGTACGTGCCACTGTCTTGTGACACTGACCCGTGTGTGAATGCCATTGGCCAACAAAATGTAACAGCACAGTACACTCCATGCTCTACCTGCTGCTGCGTTAACAGGCAATCAGACATCCAGCTAAGCAAACCAAGGAAAAACACAAAGCAAGAACAAGTCTAGCTGTATATTAGTTAAACACACACTTTCACTTAGTCCAATTCACCTAATCATCATGTCTTTGGACTGTGGGAGGAAACCTGACATGTGAAACCACAGAACTGAAATAGGAATTACTTTGGTTTTCTCTTGACTTTATTTTTTGTCATAAAGTTATATACAGTAGTATGATTACTGTGCAGCATAAAACAAGTTAAAATATATATATTTTAAGCACTCTTTTGATTAAATTTTATACAGTATGCAAACTACTTTCAAAATGAGAAAGGAAAGTAGAAATAAAAATATGCTGTTTGTGAGAAAAATGGAAAGGCATAGCTGTGAGTTGACATACAAGTTTTGGAGAGAAAGGGATGCAAATTAGTGCAACCAGTGGACTGGTGTTATGAACACTGTAAGGAGTGAGCATGGATCCTATCTTGTTTTTAGTTTTATAGAGCAGGTAATGAACAGCAGTAGCCAAGATGATGTGTGCACGTACGTTCCTTGTAAGCACTGAGCAGAGATGAAGGCTGTAAGGGTGTGAGACATAACCAGGGAAAGTGGAACATGAGGCACAGTGTGACATGACAAGGATATTGATGATCAGATGGCTAGCCATCAGGAAAGGGAGATATGTACAGACTCGATAGAAATGATGGACTTGGGAGCAGTATGCTTTGTGATAGCAGGACAGAGGCAGAGCTGTTTAATGGGGTGAGGAGGTGCACTGTGAGAAATGTTGAAAGGTTGGAGCCAGCAGGAGTGAGATGAAGATGCTGAAAGAAGGGGGATGTGGAGGATACATGAAAATTACAACTAACTTCAAAAAATACCTTAGGATCCCGAAATTGAGGTGCAGGTGGGCTGGCTGTGCCAAATGTATGTCCAGGTCATGATTGTAAGTAAATCTTTGTTGGTTTTATTCATAAGTTACATAGGTCAAATGTAATTTTAATGTGCTGGTGTTTATTTAGATTGTGTGATTAGCATCTCCACATAGACTGAGAATGAGTTGAATCCAGGTGATTGGTATCTTGTAACAATGTCGTTTTTTGGTGCATAACACATAAATGTATTTGTCAGTCAGTCTCTTTGAAATCACTTGTGCTTATGTGTATGACGTGTGCACATTGGCAATTCTTAAAAGTCTTAAACATAGCAAATGGCTTTACGGGTAAGACTGCTAACTATTAAGAGAAGTGTTGAAAGGTGGAGAAGATTGAGTTGGGTAACATAAACTCATATCAGCTAAATACTGTATGATGTATGTATATATCATGATTAAAGCTCAACAGCTAATTTTGCCTTCCTCTTTTTATACAGAAATGTTGCTGCAGTTGTGCTGGAAGCAACATCTCCTGCCTAAGCTGAGTTTTATGTCCATTAATGCTGCCTGAAAAGAGTGTTGCCGAAGAATGCGTATTAGAAAGAAAAGTATAATTTTTGAAAAAATATGGGCATGGTTTTTCCTTTTTGATAGTTGCTTTAATTACCTGAGCTGCAAATCTTAAGATCTAAAACATGTTTAGACAAGCAAGGACATCAGTAGTGGTGTTGCACAAAATTAAAGATGTCTCAGTTTGCTTGTAAGTAATGTGTTTTAAAAGATTGCTTGTGAGGCACAGAATGATTCATAATGACATTTCTGTTTTTTTAGATTTTATTAGATTAGATTAGATAAAATAATTTTTTTTACTCTCAAGGGGAAATTTACACGCATACATCAGCAGAAACATAAAAACAAGGATACGGACTCCCAGGACATATAAGCCAATCAATCAATTGATATGAATGAATGAATAAATAAATGTATATTGCTCTGATATTTCAAAATAAACTCAATGATTAACCAGGGAGGAAGCACTGAAATACCTGACAGCAGTGGGCAGAAAAGATCCTCAGAGGCACACCATGGAGGAATGAGCTCAATGGCTCAATATACTCAAAGAGTGTGCCTCCTGGAGGGGATGGTGGGGATTTTTAATGATGGCATCCAATTTCACCACCATCCTCTTTTCTATAACAGCTTCTAGTGTGTCCAGGGTTTGTCCTGTGTTGGCACAGCTTTTTCTGATAAGTTTGTTTAGATATTGTGCTTCTTTTGAGCTTCCTCAGGAAACTGCAGCATGGAGCACCACAGTG
Organism: Polypterus bichir lapradei; assembly: GCA_026402145.1. Classification (NCBI taxonomy): domain Eukaryota; kingdom Metazoa; phylum Chordata; class Cladistia; order Polypteriformes; family Polypteridae; genus Polypterus; species Polypterus bichir. The sequence goes on along the minus strand of JANRMT010062846.1, from coordinate 29,229,861 downwards.
GCTACTATGGACTAATAGTACATTTCCAGCAGTTTGCTGAACACACCAAAAGACCAGAGTCTCCTTAGCAAGTACAGCCTGCTCTGACCCTTCCTGTACAGCGCCACTGTGTTGTCGAACCAGTCCAGTTTGTTATTTATATGAACCCCCAGGTACATGTAGCTCTGTATCACTTCCGCATTCTCCCTCTGAATGGTGACTGGTCTAAGAGGGTAATTGGCACGTAAGAAGTCCACCACCAGCACTTTTGTCATGTTGATGTTGAGTTGAAAGTTGTTGTCCATGCACCACAAGACAAAGTCCTCCACAATTTTCCTATACTCTGACTCATCTCCATTATTAATGCAGCCTATGATGTACAAGTCATCTGCAAATGTCTGTAGATGGCAAAGGCTGGTATTGTACTAGAAATCTGTTGTGTGGACGGTGAACAGGAAGGGAGACAGGACAGATCCCTGAAATTCTCCACTATTACACAACACCATTTCTGACACACAGTCCCTCAGCCTTACAAACTGATGTCTGTTGGTCAGGTAGTCCATAATCAAGGAGACTTTGGGGGCATCAAGATGCAATGCCTTGAGCATTTCTCCCAGTTGATGAGACAGAATGGTGTTAAAAGCTCTGGAAAAGTCACATAACATGATCCTGACTGTGGTGACAACTTTGTCCAAATAGGAGTAGGCTCTGTGAAGTATATAGATGAGAGTATCTTCCACACACATATGTGTGTCTGATAGGCAAACTGCAGAGGATCCAGATGTTCTGAAACCAGGGGCCATAGCTGTTTTAGGGCCAGCCTCTCAAAGGTCTTCATAATGTATGATATCCTGATGTAAGATGCATATTTTTTCTAAAAGAACCAAAAAATCTATACCGTGTGTATTTTAAAGGTGAATTCAGAAATCAGTATATTGAGGCAAAAAGATGCAAAAAAAGTTGCCACACAAAAGACAGTTTTCATAGATCTTTAAAAATGAGGATGGATATAGCAACTTTAATTTACTGTACACTACACCTTTTAAAGAACGGCACAAACGTAGAAGATATTAAGATTACTTTTAAGACATAGTTAAACTGCTGCATGTCTTTACATTTCTTAACCTTCTTATCCAAATCAGGGTTGAAGGAACAACTGCCTAACATAGCAGCACTGGACACAAGATGGGAAGCAACCTTGATTCTCTCATAGGATACACTCAGGCATACACCCACACTCAGCTTTATTGGGCCAATTTAGAGCTGTCAGTTAACTGAGTTATCTGTGAAAGAAAAAACTAGAGTACATGGAGGAAGATCCATGCAGACTCCACACAGAAGTTCCTGGGTTGGGATTTGAAAAAAAGGCCTCTATAGCTAATGAAGCAACAGTGCTATATTTTGAAATGGTGTGACCATGGAAGTTGCTAGCTTCAGCACTTATTGGGGGGCTAAGTGCTGAAGCTAGCACAGTCCATGGTTACTTTATGAATTTTCAAAGTGGCAACAATTATGGGCAGCTTAGCACAATCTTATTACTAAACACCTGATGACTGAGGTAGCTACATGCCAGAGATCAGGGGCTAAAAGCCTGGATAACAAACTACCCACCCAAATACCAGTGATTGTGATTGTAAAGGCTCCAGCTTCTTCTCAGTCCTGCTCAGTATAAAGTGGGTTTAGAAAATAGATGGGTGATCCCTATGATTCCCTGTTATTTTCTGTAATACTCTATTTATCCACTGCTCTGATAGTCTCCAACACCTTTTTTTTTCCAACCCCACTTATCTTAATGGTAATATGCTGGCTACTACAAAACAGTTTGCATATTTGTGGTAATGATCTTTATGTACATGCTGATTTGCATGAATGCAGCTTGCTTTAAAATACTTCAAACAGAGTGCTGGACAAATATATACAGTATTTCTGCGTTATTCAAGAAATTTTGCTTGTGAAATACACAAACTATTGATACTGTAAAGTTGCGTTTTACACATTACACGTTACACTTTCATTTCATCTGACAGTGCTAGGCTGTGTAGATGGAGTGATCACATAAAGTACAAGAGTTAATATGAATATTATTCCACCTTTATCAGATCAATATCGTTTTACAAATGTATTGTTGCCTAGCATTTTAACACATTTGGCCTTTCTATGGATGTGCAAAACAATCTTTGCCTGAACATCATCTTCTGGCAGCTGCTATTAAGTTAGGTTAGCTCACAAGTCTCTTAAGTTCTGGTGAAGTTAGAAGTAGTTTCCTAAGTTAAGGAATTTGATAAAATGTACGCCTACTTCTAAGACAGGTGCCAAAATTGCATCACTCACCTTTTCCTGCATGATTGTTTTTCCCATTAAATAAGATTTACTTGGTCCCTTATTTTTATTATTTATTTTAAATTTCTTACTTATCTCTGAATTGCAAGCAACTTAGTCAGATGTCCAAAGTAACGCATTGTATAACATACACTAATTCTGTGTAAATGCTCACCAAGCAATCATTATTTTCAAAATTCCATAAAAACTAAATTTTCACAGCTGGTTCACAAGAGTAAATCGGTTCTTGCATATAAAACAAACATGATGTCTGAATCAGATTACTAAATGGGAAATGGAAAAAAACAAGAAGGAGTTTGGCCTTTCATTTGGAAATTGATTAAAATGAAATCCAGCAGTCAGAATCCCTCCAGAACAAGGATTTGCACTCTTACACAACAAATATTTTCTACTTCTATTTAGTTAGAAGAGAATATGCATAAAATATATGCAATCTCAATCCCAAATATTCCTGTGGTTAAGTGTGGTTGTTTAGATTAAAATTAGAGGCAGTATCGTTATTTAATTCTTCTTTACTTTGAAAGTTAGTTTCTCATGTTATTCTGGGGAATCAATAAATGCATAACAGTGTACAAATCACATTTGCAACAAATTTCTAGTATGCCCTCGACCTGTTTTAATCAAACACTGATTTCACAATGGCCTGGAGAAAATCTATGTGTCACTGAATGATACTCTTCCTTGATATCTAGCCTCTTCTTTGTGGACAGTGGATTAAAAACAGTAACTTTAAACATAAATTAATGCAGAATTGGCAGACAGAATACAATGAACTGAATGTGTGGTCTCATATAATACTTAATTTATACACTATTTCGTTTTCTATATAAACATTCTTTTCTCTAATACTGTATATACCATCAATAAGGACATAAGCATCAACCCACATACCAAAGAGCATGGTTGAAAGTCAAACCTTGGAGAGTTCAAATGTTTAAATGTTGGATTAAAGATGTAAAATTGTCTCTAGTGTGTGCATGTGGTGTGTGTATATGTATGTGTTCACACTGGAGGACAGGCACCCTGTCCATGTATTGTTCCTACCTTGTGCTTTATGTTTGCTGGGATAGGCTCCAGCTTCCCCATGACCCTGCTCAAGATAAAGGAGGGTTTAGTGGATGGATGGATGGATGTGATGGTCTCATCACCAAGGCTTAAGGCTAAAATCGATAGAGAGTAGACAAAAAGTATCCTGGCCTTTTAAATAATGATAAATGTTCTTATAAACACCCAGAGTTAAATAGCAAATATAGTACATTGAAACAGGGTATCCATATCTGAAGCAAATGTAAGACTATATTCTGATAAGTAGAAAATATTTTACAAATAGTGCTTTGTGTATTTTGCAGTTTTAAACAATAATACTAGCTAAATGTTTTGCATGCAAAAAACAAGTGCACATACAGTGATCAGTACACCCCTCACATTTTTGTAAATATTTTATTGTATCTTTTCATGGGACAACACTGAAGATATGACATTTTGATACAATGTAAAATAGTCAGTGTACAGCTTGTATAACTGTGTAAATTTGCTGCTCCGTCAAAATAACTCAACACACAGCCATTAATGTCTAAACCCCTGGCAACAAAAGTGAGTACACCCCTAAGTGAAGAATGTCCAAATTGTGCCCAAAGTGTCAATATTTTGTGTGGCCACCATTATTTTCCAGCACTGCCTTAACTCTCTTGGGCATGGAGTTCACTAGAGCTTCACAGGTTGCAACTGGAATCCTCTTCCACTCTTTCATGACGACATCATGGAGCTGGTGGATGTTAGAGACCCTGCGCTCCTCCACCTTCTGTTTGAGGATGCCCCACAGATACTTAATAGGGTTTAGGTCTGGAGACATGCTTGGCCAGTCCGGGACCTTTACCCTCAGTTTCTTTAGCAAGGCAGTGGTCGTCTTGGAGGTGTGTTTGGGGTCGTTATCATGTTGGAATACTGCACTGTGGCCCAGTTTCCAAAGGGAGGGGATCATGCTGTGCTTCAGTATGTCACAGTACATGCTAGCATTTATGGTTCCCTCAATGAATTGTAGCTCCCCAGTGCCGGCAGTACTCATGCAGCCCGAAACCATGACACTCCCACCACCATGCTTGACTGTAGTCAAGACACACTTGTCTTTGTACTCCTCACCTGGTTGCCGCCACACACATTTGACACCATGTGAACTAAATAAGGTTCTCTTGGTCTCATCAGACCACAGGACATGTTTCCAGTAATCCATGTCCTTCATCTGCTTGTTTTCAGCAAACTGTTTGTGGGCTTTCATGTGCATCAACTTTAGAAGAGGCATCCTTCTGGGATAACAGCCATGCAGACCAATTTGATGCAGTGTGTGGCGTATGGTCTGAGCACTGACAGGCTGACCCCCCCCCCACCCCTTCAACCTCTGTAGCAACGCTGGCAGCACTCATATGTCTATTTTCAAAAGACAACCACTGGATATGATGCTGAGCACGTGCACTCAACTTCTTTGGTCAACCATGGAAAGACCTGTTCTGAGTGGAACCTGTCCTGTTAAACCGCTGTATGGTCTTGGCCACCGTGCTGCAGCTCAGTTTCATGGTGTTGGCAATCTTCTTATAGCCTAGGCCATCTCTATGTAGAGCAACAATTCTTTTTTTCAGATCCTCAGAGAGTTCTTTGCCATGAGGTGCCATGTTGAACTTCCAGTGACCAGGATGAGAGAGTGCGAGAGCGATAAAACTAAATTTAACACACCTGCTCCCCATTCACACCTGAGACCTTGTAACACTAACGAGTCACATTATGTATGTTGAGTTATTTTGAGGGGACAGCAAATTGACACTGTTATACAAGCTGTACACTACTACATTGTATGAAAGTGTCATATCTTCAGTGTTGTTCCATGAAAAGATATAATAAAATATTTACAAAAATGTGAGGGGTGTACTCACTATTGTGAGATACTGTATATATTTGCATAACAGGGTATTCAATTTTTTAGTAGTTTTAGTAGTAAACAGCATGAATAAAATAAACAGTATCTTAAGATTTAGATAATTTAGATATTATGTGAAAACAGAAATAACAAATTCTGGTACAAAACATTTTATCTTCGTATAATTTCTTTTTGACACTTATTTAATCTCTGTACTAACATTTGTCCTGATTTTTGCTTTAGAAAATAACTGGCAGTATAAGCTACACTTCAGGAAAAATATCCAGTTTTAATTTTATTTTTTGGATTATTTAGCTGTATTTAATCTGTTTAGTTTGGCAATGATTAAAATTTAGATCTATTTGAAGAATGGTCAGTTTGTATGATACGCCACAGGAGAATGTAAGAATTTGATTTCTGTGTCCTAATAGGAGCTCATAACTGTTCACACATTGGCATGTTAAACAAAACACTCATTGCCAAGAGCTTTGAATTGAGAAATAGCTAAACTATAAAACTAATTATGCCTGTTTACAGAAATGAATTATGAAAGTTTATCTAATCTAATCTAATCTAATGAGGCACCGACAAGAGGATTGGTAGCAACAAAAATCTGCCATCAAGATTTGAGGAGCAAACTTACTCATTCCTGCTGTAAAGGAAATTACATTTTTTGGCATATTTTATGACACAAATCTTTCTTGTGATAATCTAATTTTCCCTTTCTCTTACGTCCCCAGTTAATACATTTTATACATAAAAAACATACACTTTCTAAAAAACAATTGTCCAACAAATAATATCCAATAGATAGGTTTTTTGTTTCAAATTTCAGCATAACATCTTTGGAAACAGCACATATAGCTGTCTTCTTTCTGGGAACTGGATCTTCTTCTTAGAGCTGTAAATTAAAAAAAGAACAGCAAAAAGGTTTTCTTTGATTAGGTAATTTTAGAAAAGTACATCCATTAAACATCATGGTTAATGCAAGACTAAAACTATTAAAGAGTTTAATATGAATGTAAAAAATGTTGAACAGAAATATTTTACTAGGTCCTGTACCTTGAAATCCCAGATGACCATAGCTCCATCCATACCAATGCTACTGAACTTGGTGACCTTTGACTTATCTCCTTCCACAATGCATAATTGACTGGAAAAATAAAAGTAAAACCATCAGAACAATTAAATTGAGCCTTGTGAAGGTCTGGCATGCAGCCCAGCACGGATCATACCTTGTGACAGTTGTTATCAGTACAGATGCCACTGCCTTGCAACTTTTATTTGGATAAACCAGACGTGAAATGTGGAAAATGGACCTATTATTTTTGTCTGAATTCCTGTACATTACTATCAAGTCACAAAAAAATAACTAGAGTTGCTACTTTACAGTGGCTTGAAACCCATATAATACTTGGCAGATGTACCATGTGTGTTGAGTTTATATGTTCTTCCCTTATTTGACTATTTCTTTTTGACTATCCAGTTTCCTCCACAATCTGAAGGCGATAGTTTGACTGACAACTCTGAATTGGCTTCCAGCAGGTGTGTGGTTGTGGGTCCTGCACTGAATGAAATGTTATCTAAAATTTATTTCTGCGTGGTACACAGTTCTCCCTATAAGCATGCATAGGAATGTGGGTTCATAAAAGTGGATGCAAATTATAGCATGGTGACACAGTGGCACTGCTACCTCACTGCTTCAGGAGACTTTGGTTTTCCCAGTCAGATTCTGGAAGATAAATGTGAGATAACTGGGAGTTTTAAATTATACCAGTAGAAGATATAGTGGGTTGGACAATGACTGACTGACTGACTGACAGTAGAAGATATTGTTGACTTATGTATGGATGAAAATGAGTTGGTTCCTGCGTAATCACCCTTAATACAGTACACTGATCAGCTTGTCTAGCCATCATAATTTGGCCTTTGTCAAAGTCGTTCAGATCCTTACCAATGCCCATTTTTACTGCTTCTAACACATCACCTTCAAGAACTGACTAATCACTTGCTGCCTAATATATCCCATCTCTTTGACAGGTGTCATTGTCTTCTTATATAATATGCTACCATGGCTATCCATTTGTCTGTCCAGGATTTTAAATCAGCTATAGCTCACAAACCGCTTGAACTACTGACCTGAAATTTGGTACACATTACATGACGTCTACTACCCACTTTTGGGTTAATGATTAACCTCCAAGGTTTTTCCTCTTTTCATTTTTATTTTATCTTATTTTATTGTAGAATCAACTCTTGGCAGCGGCCGTGAGGTGCATACACACGGGTGCCGTTCTCATCCCTACCACCTTCGCCGTCATTTCCCCTACCTCTTCATATCTTAAATCATACTTAAGTCTTCAATCTGCCTCAAGTGCCATCTTAAGTGAAAAATTAAGGAAAACATACTAAATAATTGCAACACAAACACAGATTTAATCAGTTTTAACGCAAAAAGATACTGACAAAAGAAGAGAAGGAGCGGGCCGCTAAGGTGGAGAAAAGAAGAGCTGCCCAGGAAGCAGCAATCGCATCAACCTCTGAGCAAACGAATGCTAAACGTAAAGAGAAAGAGCATGAAAACTAGGAATGCTCAAGTCAAGTGTATTCATTGCATGTTATTGTGCAGTGCGCCGTTACTGGTAATGAGATCATCAATGTTACTCACTTTGCCAGTCAGGTGGTTTTAATGTTACAGATGATGGATGTACTGTATATAGATTTGTATTTGTCATCCTATGTTTTCTACTGTGCTATGTTCAGGACGTCAGGAAGATTTGAGTCAGTGCTGTTATAAAATTATTTTACATTGCAGCTCACAAAGATTTTAGTTATGTTTCTACAGAATTCAATTCAAACATCTCCTAGAGTTAGAAATTAATGTTTATTCTTGGAGATGGTCAATTCAATATTTCATAAAGAAATGTGTGGTTTTTCAATTCTGCATTAATTTTAATAGTTAGAAAATATCTTAATTTCTGCTGGAATCAATACTGAAAATTTATTCTGGCACCTGAATAACACAGCAATTCAAAATTTCATTTTTTTAGTATAAAATGTGAAAGATTTTATTTACATTGCAAAACAAATCCAGGCCTGTGGTACATATTCTCAGGTAGATAACTTGGAAACTTAATTGATATGCATATTGAAGGTTACAGTTTTTCCTAACTCAAAATAATTAACTTCAAAGTGAGTAATGCAAGACAATATTCACAAATCAATTTTCTGGTCCCATTTTTCCTATATAGAGTTTGCAGGCAGCTGACGCCTATTGCAGTGTTAGGTTATTACTCAAGTTTGCCTTGAATATTTCATTGTTTTTATGATGAGCATTTTTTGGTTTTAGTTTTTGTGGAGCTACAGTATGCTATTTGTAGGAATGCTTAGAAAGATATTATTTACTGTGATCACATGTGACACAGTTGAACTCAATTTAAGCATTAATGTTTTGCAATGATAATTGTGTGCAACAAAGTTTTGTTTATTTGTGTCTTATAAAGAGGTAAATGCCAAATATTGTTTTCACTTACTCAGTTGTCTTTTTTTGTGTTAATCAATGGCAAAAAGTTAAAAAATTTACTTACCAGTATACACTGTAAAACATAAATATGTGAAAAGTCTTAGTTACGTGCATATATTATACAAGCACTGCAGATTCCGATCATCGGCTGAAATACCTGATGCTGTTCTGATGCACTGTCTCCAGATCAGTGTTATCATTTTCTTTGGTTGCTTTCTTATCCAGATTACGGAAGTGTTGCATTGCTGATACATTTCCCTTCAGGTTCTGCTTCTGACCATCAATTTTCCCAACGAACTCTAAATTGTCTGGTGCAGTATAAGAAAACTGGAATAGACTGCAATCATGACCCTAATGAGTAAACAGATAAGTAAGATAATTACACATTTGTTACGATCACCCTGGCTGGAGATCAAAATTTCTATCATGAATCTCTAGAATTATTCATTTTATCAAGCTAAGTCATAGGTTCTTTCACATTTGCTCTTGTATATATTGTTGATCAATAGCTGTAGTCAACAATTCTGTTAGGCACATTCTAACACAGGCATGCCCCAGGGTGTTATATTCCTGTAGTTTTTTATTTAACTTAAGTGAAATGGCAATGATTAATTGGCCTAGAGTGTGTGCACCATGAGGTAGACACATGCCTGTTCAGGACTGGTCCCTGCCACTAAATCTTTAATGGAGAAGGCCAGTGTATGCACATAAATTATAATATTAATAATAATTCTTTGCATTTACAGTGGTGTGAAAAACTATTTGCCCCCTTCCTGATTTCTTATTCTTTTGCATGTTTGTCACACAAAATGTTTCTGATCATCAAACACATGTAACCATTAGTCAAATAGAACACAAGTAAACACAAAATGCAGTTTTTAAATGATGGTTTTTATTATTTAGGGAGAAAAAAAAAACAAACCTACATGGCCCTGTGTGAAAAAGTAATTGCCCCCTTGTTAAAAAATAACCTAACTGTGGTGTATCACACCTGAGTTCAATTTCCGTAGCCACCCCCAGGCCTGATTACTGCCACACCTGTTTCAATCAAGAAATCACTTAAATAGGAGCTGCCTGACACAGAGAAGTAGACCAAAAGCACCTCAAAAGCTAGACATCATGCCAAGATCCAAAGAAATTCAGGAACAAATGAGAACAGAAGTAATTGAGATCTATCAGTCTGGTAAAGGTTATAAAGCCATTTCTAAAGCTTTGGGACTCCAGCGAACCACAGTGAGAGCCATCATCTCAATTTTGCTAAGAAACATCTCAATGATTGCCAAGACTTTTGGAAAAATACCTTGTGGACTGATGAGACAAAAGTTTAACTTTTTGGAAGGCAAATGTCCCGTTACATCTGGCGTAAAAGGAACACAGCATTTCAGAAAAAGAACATCATACCAACAGTAAAATATGGTGGTGGTAGTGTGATGGTCTGGGGTTGTTTTTCTGCTTCAGGACCTGGAAGGCTTGCTGTGACAGATGGAACCATGAATTCTACTGTCTACCAAAAAATCCTGAAGGAGAATGTCCGGCCATCAATTCGTCAACTCAAGCTGAAGCGATCTTGGGTGCTGCAACAGGACAATGACCCAAAACACACCAGCAAATCCACCTCTGAATGGCTGAAGAAAAACAAAATGAAGACTTTGGAGTGGCCTAGTCAAACTCCTGACCTGAATCCAATTGAGATGCTATGGCATGACCTTAAAAAGGCGGTTCATGCTAGAAAACCCTCAAATAAAGCTGAATTACAACAATTCTGCAAAGATGAGTGGGCCAAAATTCCTCCAGAGCGCTGTAAAAGACTCATTGCAAGTTATCGCAAACGCTTGATTGCAGTTATTGCTGCTAAGGATGGCCCAACCAGTTATTAGGTTCAGGGGGCAATTACTTTTTCACACAGGGCCATGTAGGTTTGGATTTCTTTTTTCTCCCTAAATAATAAAAACCATCATTTAATAACTGCATTTTGTGTTTACTTGTGTTGTATTTGACTAATGGTTAAATGTGTTTGATGATCAGAAACATTTTGTGTGACAAACATGCAAAAGAATAAGAAATCAGGAAGGGGGCAAATAGTTTTTCACACCACTGTATATAGCGCTTTTCTCACTACTCAAAGTGCTCAGCAATTGCAGGTTAAGGGCCTTGCTCAAGGGCCCAACAGAGCAGAATCCCTATTAGCATTTACGGGATTCGAACAAGCAACCTTCCGATTACCAGTGCAGATCCCTAGCCTCAGAGCCACCACTCTGTTATAGCCATAACCCACTGCATAATTATGACATTAACACAATTACACAGTAGATTTCAGTGCAATCTGTGATACCCACAGTAGGCTGGACATTTCTACTTTTAGCATTATCATTTTTGTAAAGAAATTTATCTTATGTTGGTAGGCTAGTGATAAAACAAATGGCATAATATTTACACCAATGTTTCAGTTTCAGTAGAGGGACCTTCTTTGTAAAGTTTTCATGTTATCTCCATGTTTATGTGTTTTTTTCAAAGGATACTATGATTTTTCACAGTCCAAAGCTATTTATTTTAGGCTGATTGCTAACATTAAGTTCACATCTGTATGAAATGTAATGGATTGGTGCCAAATTTCTGGTTAATTCCTGCCTTATACTTAATGCTACAAAGATATTCTCATTCACAATGCAAACCTATAGTAGATAAAAGGGATTCAGAAGATGGATGAATGGGTGTACTGTAACTAACGTTATTCGTGTGAATAGTCCCTGATATTTGAATTTGATTATGCTATCAGCTGATTATTTTTCACACAATAATGACACAAAGTGTGTGAGTGCTGTACTATTTGAAATTAATGTTTTCTCAAAATGGTGGGTCCCATTAAGAATTTTTTGTAGACTGAAAAATGAAATGAAAATTCATAACAGCAGTACTGTAAAGAAGGCCAACATATCTGTGCAAGTACTTATCTTTCTCTAGCACAGTTTGCATCTGACAAACCTACTGTACCTAGAAATTTAAGGCTGTGCATGAATTCAGGACTTTTCTAGTATGCATTCCGTATGCATTTCTGTGAAAGAGACACTGCATTAACCCCAGTAAATACTGTGCCATAAGGTTATGCCATATTTCAGGGGCATAAAATGCTTTTACAAAAATATGACATTCCCATAATGCAATAATTGATCATTGTCTTGTTTTAATAGAAGTATATTATTTACTTCTACATACATATTATGCAGATCTACCAAGCACCTTTGTCCATGACTGATGAATCTATAGCCTGTGACATTTAATTTTTATTCTGCTCCTGCCAGGCTCTTTCAAATGTTTTTATTTTGTAGGAATTAAGAAAAGGAATATAAAATTAACCTAATGCAATCAATGGGAAACTTCAATCCTGACGAGCTGAAATGTTTGCAGGTTTGAAGCCATCAGTTATTTCTTTGTTATGGGACATCTATCCAAATTATATTCCTTATTCAATTATCCAGATACTGTACATTCAGGCTGTATCCAAAATATTAGGGCAGAGATGTATTTTTCTTACTCATTTTGTGGCAAATCACATACTTTCTATAAGACATGTCACTTCTGAGTACTGGAACTTAGATGATCATTCAATTACAAATAGTGCAATCTTTCAGCTGTCAGAAGTAGGACCTAATTAATTTATTACCATAAATTCAAAACCAAAAAAAAAACACTCAAAGGAAACTTGTAGCTGGGACATCCAACTTATTTTCAAAGATGTGCCCAAGCTTTTTTAGCATTTTTAGAGATGTTTAAGCATAAGCAAAGGGGAAGCAGGAGCTTTTAAGCTTCAAGATGGTTGCTAGCACCTACTTTTAAACATGTGTGTACAGGTAAGAATTTTACTGTACCCTGTGCATGAAACAATAATGCCACTGTAAATCTAGAGACTACTTACTAGCCCTACCGGTCTACCTTCTCAGGGAACTGTGCCATGCATCGCAAGAGAAGAGCAAGAACTTAAGACAGACATGTCCTCTTTCAAAACATTTGCAGGGAATGTCACACATTTTCCAGGCAAAAAGCATGAATACCCCCTTGAAGTTGTAGGTAGTCATATTAGGGAAAAAATTGTTTTTTATCACTGTAGCTTGATTTTATTTTATTTCAAAGGAACAGTCCCTGCAAATAAATTAATCAAACTTGGTTTCTTTTTTATTCATAATAATGTGGTGTAGCCATGCAGCATATATTTAAAAATGATAATCATGACACATAAAGCTACTTAATTAGATTTTAAAGTTGAATAATATCAGTATATAGTTTTGAGTAATTAGGACTGTTTAAGAGGGAAAAAGATGCTCTTACCGCTGCAACTATTTCTGTTTCACTGACATAAAGCAAGCACAGGAGAGGGAGAAATTCTGTCTTGAACTGAGTAATGCTAAAACACAAAAAGATCTGTAAGTGAGTGACAAAAATAAAATATATAATAGCAATTAAAACAGTTGATAGGAATAACAAAAAACAGTGGTACTTTTCAGGTGGGTTCAATGCACTAAACTAAATCAAGTGGAAACAAATTTCCTCTAAAAAAAAAATTATTTGATTTTTATTTTGATAAATGTTTGCTTTTCTCCTATATCCCCCAGACATGCAGGTTAGCTTGATTGGCTTACATGAGTGAGTGTGCCCTGTGATGGACCACTCAGTCTAGGGCTGTTTCCTGCCTTGCACCTGATGCTTCCTTGTATAGGCTACAACCACTGTAATAAGTGAGCTCATAAAGTAAATAAATTACACCAGAAGCATAACAAAATTAGTATAAACAGTGTATTCTCCAGTGTTAACAATAAAAGTTTTTTTTGATGCAGCCTTTAACTTCTTCAGATTTTTCTTAAGACATGAAACGCTTAATAAAATAATGAGTGGTAAAGCCAGTATTTGAAATGCTTAATAAAGTAATGAGTGGTAAAGCCAGTATGTTTGCAGATTTTCATGAAAAAAACTATTTCTATTAATTACTTTATTACAAAAATAAACTATAAAGAATGCCTAAATTGCATTTTGTTTAATAGAAAGTCATTAAAACATTAGAACAGTCTAGATGAGAACAGGCCATTCAGCCCAACAAAGCTTGCCAGTCGTATCCACTTAATTCTTCTAAAAAAACATGAAGTCTAGTTTCGAAAGTGCCTAAAGTCTTACTACCAACCACATTACTTGGTTGTCTATTGCAAGTGTCTATGGTTCTCTGTGTAAAGAAAAATTCCTAAATTCTCTGCGAAATTACCTGTAACAAGTTTCCAACCGTGCTCCCGTGTTCCTGATGCACTCATTTTAATATAACAGTCTCGATTCACTGTACTAATTCCTACCATAATTATAAACACTTCAGTCATGTCTCCAAAATTCATCCCCAGTAGCCCTAGAATCAGCCTAGCTGCTCTTCTCTAGACCTTTTCTAGTGCTGCTATGTCCTTTTTGTAGCCTGGAAAACAAAACTGCACACAGTACCCCAAATGAAGCCTCACCAGTGCATTGTAAAGCTTGAGCATAACCTCCTTAGATTTGTACTCCACACATCAAGGCGCTATATAACCTAACATTCTGTTTGCCTTCTTAATGGCTTCTGAACACTGTCTGAAAGTTTATAGCGTGGAGTCTACTATGATTCCTAAATCCTTCTCATAAGGTGTATTCTTGATTTTCAGATCACCCATTGTGTATTTAAACCTAACATTTTTACTTTGTATGTGCAATACTTTACATTTACTGACATTAAATTTCATCTGCCACAAATCTGTCCAAGCCTGTATGCTGTCTATGTCCTTCTGTAATGATTTAATGGATTCCAAATTATCTGCCATCCACCTATCTTGGTATCATCTGAAAACTTAACCAGCTTGTTACTTAAATTCCTATCCAAATAATTTATATATATATTAAAAATACCAGCACCCCTAGCATTGACCCATGTGGAACACCACTCTTAACATCGGCCAATTCCGATAAGGTTCCTCACACCTTCACCCTTTGCTTCCTGTGTCTGAGCCAAATCTGCACCCATCTACAAACATCACCCTGAACTCCCACTTTTTAGTTTGATGTGGCACGTTATCAAATGCTTTCTGAAAGTCAAGATAAATAATATCATATGCTTCACTTTGATCATACCCTTTTGTTACTTCCTCATAGAATTCCAGCATGTTAGTAAAACACGACCTCCCTCTTCTGAACCCATGCTGACTGTTCAGAAAAACTCCTCTACTTGCCATGTGCTGCTAACTATCCTTAATAATTCCTTCTATTAATTTTCCTGTGATGCATATTAAGCTTAATGGGCTACAGTTGCTTGGATCTGCCCTGTCAACGTTTTTATATAATGGGATAATATTTGCCATTTTCCAGTCCATCTGAATCTCCGCAGTGCACAGTGAGATACTCTGAAGCAGATGAAAGGATGAATTAATGGTGACTATGCAGACACATGCCAGCAGTGAACAACAGCTATACATGCTATTCAGACTCCTGCGGGGCTACCTAGCCTTTTATGGATGAATGGGACCACCAGGGTGAGGAGGACAACACTAGAAGTTTAACGGGGAAAGGACTGGCCCAGAACTGCTTTAGTGGAAATCAGAAGTGACCATCAAAATACTCCTGGAACTACACTTAAAAGAAATCAAATGTCATTAAACTGGAAAAGCAAAAGACAAAAAAAAAAACCTACTAAAAATAGGCACTTTGCAACGGATGTTTTAAGCATGCTGATTGATGCAGCCGAGGGGTTGTGAGGGTGCTGGAGACACACTAACAGTGACTCATGACTCAAATGTGGTTCATGACCCACTGGTTGAAAAACACTGATCTAAAGAGAAAATCACAGACCGGTAACATTACATAACAGAACTGATTTTCTAGTATTACTAAGCAGTCGGCCGGTGATGCCAGCTAATAATCTTTAGTATTAGAAATGTTTTGCAGTGAATGCCACTTATTTTAGAGTCTCTAAAATCATTTCATATGAAGTTCTGAAATGGAAAGATAAAAAACAGGGTTATTACCCTAAAACACCACCATCTGGTTACAAACCAGTAAAGTTTTTTAAAAGATGGAACCAGTAATTTAGCACAATTCGGGGAAGATAGGAAGCTTGAATGGCTAATTAATTGTCCTGGGAAAATGAAAATTTTTTTTTTTTGAACAATTGAATCTTTCTCTTGATGCTGTTTAAGGTCTTCATGGACCTGGGCAGGATACCAGTCCCTCACAGGGCAAATCTACATACAAAGCTACACTAACCCACCACCAAATGACAGCTGATGATTAAACCAGCAAGCTTTCCTTAGTAATATGGGGGCATTAATGTAATAATACAGTAGTGTAGTGGGGCTCAATACTGAGACCCTCAGTCGGAGATATGGTGCTAGGGAGAAGTTAGGAAATGATGCACACTACATTACCTCAGTTTCTTAAAAACTGTAATCTGTTCCATATTCAGCTTGACTTATTGAAGCATTCAAACAGTGTAGCATAATGCAATTGTCTGGAAAAACACTGAAAGACTGGCCAAGACTTGTGCTCATAAATTACATCTTACTTTAAAATTGCACCTTGCTAACAATATTGTTATAATTAATATGTTGCTGAGATTTTTGGAAATGAAATATCTGAAGAAAATAAAAATAGGTCTCTAAATAAAGAAAAACACAGGCTTAATGGTACATCTTATGCCCTCGCCTTCTTTTCTGGGAGGAGACCTGGGGACCTGCCCTCTGTGCCAAGAGTAAAAAAAAGGAAAGATGAAGTTCAGATTTGTTAAAGCAAATTCTTTAGGCAACAAAACAGAATATTTTAACACCACACTTGACAACACTGCAGCATACACTTCAACAACTAGAAGCAACTGTCTTAAACATCATTATAAAATTGTTTTAAAATAGCAGTAAGCACCTGCACAAAATGAAGTTAGGCATGTCTGCACTTAAATTCATTATCTCACTGAAAGACATTGTCTCCAGTCTTCATGACTAGCCTGACAGGTCCAGTGCTAGAATAGTGCTAGAAACCAGAGTAGCTTTTTTTCTTTCCATTATTATGTTTTGCGGCGGCACAGTGGCGCAGTAGTTAACACTGCTGCCTCGCAGTTAGGAGACCCGGGTTTACTTCCTGGGTCCTCCCTGCGTGGAGTTTGCCTGTTCTCCCCATGTCTGCGTGGGTTTCCTCCGGGTACTCCGGTTTCCTTACACAGTCCAAAGACATGCAGGTTAGGTGCATTGGCGATTCTAAATTGTCCCTAATGTGTGCTTGAGGTGTGTGTGTATGCACCCTGCGGTGGGCTGGCGCCCTGCCTGGGGTTTGTTTCCTGCCTTGCGCCCTGTGTTGGCTGGGATTGGCTCCAGCAGACCCCTGTGACCCTGTAGTTAGGATATAGCGGGTTGGATAATGGATGGATGGATGTTTTGCAAAGGTTCCTGAACCCATCTAAGTAAATTTGTAGTTCAGCTTGATCCCACTCTGTATGTGGAGATCTAGGAAGATGTTCTCAAGGCCATGATATGTCAAGATCACTGACTGGTTTCATCCTGTGTTATCATACAGATGAGTACCCTAAACATTGTTTTAAGAATTCCTTTTAGTGTTTTGCAATTATTTTGTCAAATACTCCTCTTTTTATGTAAAGAAGATTAATAATGCAAGTACTTATATGAACAATACCAGCATAACTTAGAAACATTGATTTTATTGAAGTGCAGTATACTGGAGGACATCAAAAACTTTGGTAGAAATTTGTGTCCAACACAATGTAAAAGAAAGGTTAGCACAGTAAGAAACAAGACTTCATTCCTCCATATTGGATATGTAGGTCCTTAAGTGCCCACCTGGACTCAGACCATAAGCACACTTTCAATTTCTGGTTCTGAAATTGTTGTTGATACCGGCAAAAGTTAACAAATGCATCTCTCTATTATAAAAAAAATCCTGTGGAATGAATGACTACGAGACAATACGTGATCTTCACGTTAAGATCACGAAAGACAAATAAAAGAACCGCGAGACGAAAGAGGATGGGCAAAAAAAAAATCAGTAGTGTAAAAGGAAGCAGTACACACAGATACAGGTGTCTCAATGCATATAAAGCATATAAAGGACAATACGTTATAAATGAAACATCGATGAATTAAAGATCACATTAGCGCAAAAAAAAGGAAATCATCAGGACCAGGTGTAATTGAAAAAATAGCAGGACAAAGCGAGGTCAGAAATAAAAGGAAAAGAGCAGAAAAAGTCTTTTCACATTCACAAGATTCAATGCACAAAACGTAGATTTACACAATAATGGAATATACGCTATGAGAATCTGTGGACCCACAACAGTTAAAGCAACGACAAGTTTAATTTCAAAGAAAATTAATCATGATCATGGAGAAGCGATAACGTGAGCAGCAGAGACACAAAGTAGCAAAAAAGACAACAGCTGTACAGGCTTTAAAAAGATCGAAGGGCAGTGCGATAGCAGCCCGTCCTACAAGAAAGAATTTAACCACGCCCGGGGCCAGAAATAAAAGACAAGTATTGTTTTTACAACGTCACGTGAGACCAGGCAGTGAGCCATCAGTTAAAACAAGTCCATAGACATCTAACCTAGCAGTTGTTGGATTGCGTGTGGCAGACAAGCATCATGTGCTCCCAGCTCTTAACACAAAGACATGCGACAAGCAGAAGAGGCAGCTCGCAAGCAGCAAAGACAGCAAATGATCCAAAGGGATATCCTGAGTGTGTGTTCAGCTGCCCCCCAAAACCCCCCACAACAAGAGCAGCATTATACGTCTGGCAAGAAAGAGATGTAACCACGCACGGGGCTGGAAATAAAGGACAAGTATTGTTTTAACAAAAGTTTTTAAAGTAAAAGTGAAAATAATGCATATGTAACAATTCCCAAGAAAACAGCAATCTCTTTAAATTGTATATTGCCTGCCTAAGGTAAGTCATCCCTGATGGAGGATCGCAGGAATCGTGGGAAAGAGGGGTCCTTTCATCGGATTAGTGCTGTTTCAGATATGGAATGGCAAAATGGGGGAGGCAGCTTGATGAATGAGGTCTCCAGGACTTAAAACAAATCCAAATCATATTATGTGATATCATCTAATGTGAAATTCTACTCTGTACTTCTAGAATTTTTATTGTTATACTGTATTGAAGATTTATTCTGTTCTATGTATTGTACTGTATTGTATTGACCCCCTTCTTTTTGACACCCACTGCACGCCCAACCTACCTGGAAAGGGGTCTCTCTTTGAACTGCCTTTCCCAAGGTTTCTTCGATTTTTTCCCTACAAGGGTTTTTTTGGGGTTTTTTTCTGGTCTTCTTAGAGGGTCAAGGCTGGGGGGACTGGCAAGAGGCAGGGCCCGTTAAAGCCCATTGCGGCACTTCTTGTGTGATTTTGGGCTATACAAAAAATAAATTGTATTGTATATCCAGTAAACCAAACACGGTGGTGGGCGAGCGAAGCGAGCAGGGGGCGGAGCCCCCTAGTCTTACAAAATATTAGTCAACACATTCAACATAACTAAATGTGTCACCAGAAACAGCTTAAAATATCTGCCAGGTATTTATAGCTTTCATTTTTCTTAATATTATTAATAAGTGTTGCAAAGCAGAGCAGGATCATGACAATGACCTTTTTTTAAACATGTATAGTATTATGTAAAAAATGAAGAAAGAAAAATAAGGGACTTGATTAATTTGATTAATCAAATGAACCGTAAATCATTGCTTCCTGATATAAAGGTTGCAGTGACCACTGCATATCGGGAATGGTCTTTCTCTAAATTATAACTGGTCACGAACAGGATGCAGTCAACTAGAGAGCCAGTCAACATTCAGAATGCAGTCAATAAGAGAGACTTACTTTCATGCTGATTAAAAGTGAAATCTTAAGGAAACCTGGCTCTAACAAAAATCACTTAGTCCTAACTCTATTGTTTTTTTTCAGAATCTGCAAAAAACACTAATAAAGGATAGTCCTATTTTAAATGATTGGTTATTGTTAACTTATTGGTAAGCTAAAGAATGACCATTTTACATTGCTTTGCATGTGCATTTTATTTGTCTGACATTACATTGTGTGTTCACTAATGATGTTGCTTAGCTCTGTCCGTGCCTCTAAATATAGGGCTGCTGTTGTACTGAACCAGTTTAAAGTGGTTAAACATTAACTTTTGTGATTTTATGCAGTATGTTACTGTACATGTACAAGAATTGTAATGTTAGCCATTTACAACAGTATTAATGAATTAGAAATATGAAATGTAGGTTTTTGGGGAATATTTTATTTTAGATAGACTGACCATAAAGACAGGAAGACACTAGTGTGAAAGAAGCACAAACTTTGGTTGGAAAGTATGGGCAACTTCAAAGTATTATAGCCTTGCGATTTAAGATATTCTAAATGTAGGCTAACTAAAATACTGGGAGGTAACAACTGCAAAGAGGATCTGCTAATTCTATACATTGACTGTGCTAAGAATTTCTAATTTCTGGGGCAGTGAAGTGAATCTCTTTCAATGCATTACCATTCTATCCAGGCTCCTTCCACATCATTTTGGGAATTCATTTCAAAAATAAAAGTAATACTTTTACCATTGTAAGATAGTTCTATCGGAATGAATGTATGAGCCCATTATTGTTGGAAAACAACCATAAATATGTGACTGTTTTAGAGCAACTTGAAGGTAAGAATTATTCCTTCACGGCTGTAGAAACATGGGTTCAATTTCCAGATGGGTCACTGTATACTCCTGTTTGCTGTAACACTCTGAAGATGTACATAACTAGTCAAAGGTTTTCAAACACCTCAATTTTTCCAGTTTAAATTGAAATTAAAGCAGTTCAAGTCCAGTGAATAACCTGAAGTGGTACAAAGGTTAGGAGTAAACTGCCAGAGGTTAATAAAGAATTTAAAGTTACCAAAAACTAAGAAATAACATAATTTTATGTTAAAGTTTAAAGTTAAGCAAAATGTCTTGCTCACGGAACAAGTAATGGAGCTAACAATTTTCAGCATTTTTGCTACAATGGAAGTTAATTAAGCCTTGAAAGCTGATTCAAACAGTTCCTAGTAGAAGCAAGTCAGAATATGTATGTATGGTGTAACAGTTATGTGCGTTAACTGTTTTCAGACTGGCAGCATGTTTCATTTTTGTTTATTTAATTCATTAAAGGGCGGCATGGTGGCACAGTGGTAGCGCTGCTGCCTTGCAGTTAGGAGGCCTGGGTTCGCTTCCCGGGTCCTCCCTGCATGGAGTTTGCATGTTCTCCCCATGTCTACGTGGGTTTCCTCCCACAGTCCAAAGACATGCAGGTTAGGTGAATTAGCGATCCTAAATTGTCTCGTGTGTGTGCCCTGTGGTGGGCTGGTGCCTGCCTTGCATCCTGGGTCCAGCAGACCCCTGTGACCCTGTGTTAGGATATAATGGGTTGGAAAATGGCTGACTGACTGACTAATTTGTTAAAGTACATATTTAAATGCATATTATGAAATAACCTCTCCCAAGGTAAATCTGAAATAGTTATTATTCAGTAATTAAGATTGCAGAGAATGGTTCTTTGTTATAAATTAGATGATCTTGAAAATTCACAACTTCTTTTTAAATGGTAGTTGTTGAAATTTCAAACATTTGTACATTGTACTCTATGCAAGATATTTCAACGAAAACTGAACTTTTCCAGTAAGTTTGCTGGAAGAGTACGTGTGCTAAATTTCAATAAAATCCATCCACTAGGAGGCAAGTTGTTTCATGCAGACATACACACAGACAAAAATAAGTGCTTCTCAATTTATGCAAACACATCTTAACGTGGATTAAGAAAATTGTTGGGTGGATGCAACTACTGTAAGTTAAGCAAAGCACCAGATTCCATTGAAACCACTAGGTAACAGCATATATACTCAGCAAAAAAAGAAATGTCCTCTGACTTTCAACTGTTTTTACTTTCAGTAGACTTAATGTGTAAATATTTGTATGAACACTAAAAGAGTCAACACCATAAGACATAAACTAAAAATGTTTCACAATGTGTCCCTGAATGAAGGGAGGCTCAAAATCAAAAGTACCAGTCAGTATCTGGTGTGGCCACCAGCTGCTGGAAGTACTGCAGTGCATCTCCTCCTCATGGACTGGACCAGATTTGTCAGTTCTTGCTGTGAGATGTTACCCCACTCTTCCACCAAGGCACCTGCAAGTTCCTGGACATTTCTGGGGGGGAATGGCCCTAGCCCTCACCCTGCGATCCAACAGGTCCCAGACGTGCTCAATGGGATTGAGATCTGGGCTCTTCGCTGGCCATGGCAGAACACTGACATTGCTGTCATGCAGAAACTCACGCACTTTTTGCCACTCCTGTCTGGTCCAGCGAAGGTGGGTTTGTGCCCATAGGCGGCGTTGTTGCTGGTGATGTCTGGTAAGGACCTGCCTTACAACAGGCCTGCAAGCCCTCAGTCCAGCCTCTCTCAGCCTATTGCGGACAGTCTGAGCACTGATGGAGGGATTGTGTGTTCCTGGTGTGACTCGGGCAGTTGTTGTGGCCATCCTGTACCTGTCACGCAGGTGTGATATTCAGATGTACCGATCCTGTGCAGGTGTTGTTACACGTGGTCTTCCACTGCGAGGATGATCAGCTGTCCTTCCTGTCTCCCTGTAGCGCTGTCTTAGGCGTCTCACAGTGTGGACATGGCAATTTATTGCCCTAGCCACATCAGCAGTCCTCATGCCTCCCTGCAGCATGCCTAATGCACGTTCACGCAGATGAGCAGGGACCCTGGGCATCTTTCTTTGGGTGTTTTTCACAGTCGGTAGACAAGTCTCTTTAGTGTCCTGCGTTTTTAGAACTGTGACCTTAAATGCCTACTTTCTGTAAGTTGTTAAGGTCTTAACGACCATTCCACAGGTGCATGTTAATTAATTGATTATGGTTAATTGAACATGCATGGAAAACATTGTTTAAACAATTTACAATGAAGATCTGTAAAGTTATTTGGATTTTTAAAACATTATTGTTGAAATACACAGTCCTGAAAAAGGGACGTTTCTTTTTTTGCTGGGTTTATATATATATATATATGTGCAGTTCCTCTGTGAATGTAGACTAAAAACTTCAAATTCTTTCACATAGGATGTGATATTTGTTCATTTGCAACATAATTTAGTTTAGTTTGTAGTGTACATACCTCTTGCCTTTGTTTGCATCAGCAACATTGACAGTGCTGTTGTGACTGGTCCATGCCAAGGAGTCTCCTGAAGGAGAGAAACAAACACTGTGCACCCACCCTCCACTATCACCATGCTCAAACATCATCTCTGCAAATGGCATCTTGCTACCCCAAGCAGTGGACCCAGGCTTCTCCTCAATCTCCTTGATATAAGTCGAAAATATTCTAGAAGCAATCAAAAAATATGATCCACATGTATCTCATCTGACAAAGACCATGTATTTGTTTAAAAGCCAATAGGTTTTACCTTTAAAATGTATTATAGCCAAAACCTGTATCAGCAATAGAAAACTTAGAAATTTAGCAAGTCAATATATAGAAAGATAGTACCTGCACTGAAAGTCCGAGGATCCAGCAGCAAGAAGAATGTTATTGGGGTGCCAATCTAAACTCAATACTGTGGATCTGATGGATTTCTTAATATGCTTGCTTAGCCACCTGCATTCAGAAACAAATACTGAGTAATAACAACAAATATGCATTTAGTCATACTACAGGTCTTATCAAAAATAGCTATATTTCATTCACCAAGTGTAGCAGGCATTTGTGTTAAGTGAAAAAAGGTATGATTCAGTTGAAGATGCAGGTCAACATACCAAAGTTAGTAGTTGTACTCTTTACAAGCACAGCTAAATGTTTACTAGTTATAAGCAGTCAAGTTATTAGGCTAACATCTATTGTATATGATGCCATGTCTTGATGCAGGGACTGCTTGAATTTAAAATGCTTACATTACTTTAGAGGATCACCTACTTGTTTACCAGCGTATTATCCAGGACCAACTTTGTTTTCCTATTGGTCTCCCATCTATTTAGAGATCATGGCAAACTTTAGAATCTGCAGTCTGTCAAAACAGGATTGCCAGTAAGCCTGGTTTACAGCAGCCATGCAGTAAATAGAACTGCCATAATAATGAATTGTGAAAGCAGCTAGTACTTTTTAGCAGCTATATTCAGGGTAATATGATGGAAAACCAATCACCCCCAGAAAACATGGAGTATGTTAGATACTTCTTTAAATTGCTTAAGAAAAAAAGCCAGGAATTATATTTTACACTATTTTTCTGATTTGAATTTAATGGTCTATTCTAAGTGCTACTGAGAGAAAGAAAAATATATAGAGATTTTAATAAGTATAACAGACTTACATCTTGCATACAGTGTCATCCATTCTCTAGAAATTACCAGTGCAATAAACTAAACCCAGTACTCAGATGTTCCCACTCTGATTTTGGCAGAAACTGACATACACAAGTATTTTTGTCTTTTTTAAAGAAGGTTCTACTGCTTCTTACCAGTCATTTTCTTTTTCAAAGTAGCAGATGGAAATAATCTGAGCCCCACTGCCCAGAGCAAACTTATTTTCTTGGGGAGACCATTTAACACAGGTGGCAGCCCTGTTAATTCGCAATAGTACAAGAGTTGGCTTCCACACTCCATCTTTTAGACTCCATACATATGCATTTCGGTCTGAAGCACATGTCACTATGCGGTTAGATACTGGAGCCCAGTCAATACCTGAAAAATAAAAACATAGTAATACATAGCGGCAGTATGTACAGTCATGGCCGAAATTATCGGCACCCCTGGAATTTTCCCAGAAAATGCACCATTTCTCCCAGAAAATTGTTGCAATTACAAATGTTTTGGTATACACATGTTCATTTCCTTTATGTGCATTGGAACAACACAAAAAAACAGAGAAAAAAGGCCAAATCTGACATCATGTCACAAAGAACTCCAAAAATGGGCCGGACAAAATTATTGGCACCTTTTCAAAATTGTGGGTAAATCGTTTTATTTCAAGCATATGATTCTCATTTGAACTCACCTGTGGCAAGAAACAGGTGCTGACAATATAGCAATCACACCTGAAGCCAGTTAAAATGGAGAAAAGTTGACTCAACCTTTCTGTTGTGTGTCTGAGTGTGCCACACTAAGCATGGATAACAGAAAGAAGAGCAGAGAATTGTCTGAGGACTTGAGAACAAAAATTGTGGAAAAATATCAACAATCACAAGGCTACAAGTCCATCTCCAGAGATCTTCATGTTCCTTTGTCCACTGTGCGCAACATAATCAAGAAGTTCACAACACATGGCACTGTAGCTCATCTCCCTGGACGTGGATGGAAGAGAAAAATTGGTAAAAGACTGCAATGAAGGATAGTCCGAATGGTGGATAAATAGCCCCAATCAACTTCAAAATATATTTAAGCTGTTCTGCACACTCAGGGTGCAACAGTGTCAGTTCGAACTATCCGTCGACATCTGAACGAAATGAAATGCTATGGCAGGAGAGCCAGGAGGACCCCAAATATAAAAAAGCCAGACTGGAGTTTGTTAAAATGTACTTGAGGAGGCCAAAATTCTTCAGGGCGAACATCTTGTGGACAGATGAGACCAAGGCAGAGGTTTTTGGTAAAGCTCATCATTCTACTGTTTACAGAAAATGGAATGAGGCCTACGAAGAAAAGAACAACACAGTACCTACAGTTAAACATGGTGGAGGTTCTAAGATGTTTTGAGGATGTTTTGCTGCCTCTGGCACTGGAGGCCTTGACTGTGTGCAAGGCATCATGAAATCTGAAGACTACCAAAAGATATTGGGGCACAATGTAGGGCCCAGTGTCAGAAAGCTGGGTCTGCGTCAGAGGTCATGGGTGTTCCAGCAGGACAATGACCCCAAACATACTTCTAAAAGCACCCAGAAATGGTTGAAGGCAAAGCGCTGGAGAGTTCTGAAGTGGCCAGCAATGAGTCGGGATCTAAATCCGATTGAACACTTATGGAGAGATCTCAAAATTGCTGTTGGGAGAAGGTGCCCTTCAAATCTGAGAGACCTTGAGCAGTTTGCAAAAGAAGAGTGGTCGGAAATTCCACTTGAGAGGTGTAACAAGCTTGTTGATGGTTATAGGAAGCACTTGATTTCAGTTATTTTTTTCCAAAGGGAGTGCAACCAAATATTAAGTTGAGGGTGCCAATAATTTTGTCTGGCCCATTTTTGTAGTTCTGTGTAACATGATGTCAGATTTGGCTTTTTTTCTCTGTTTTTTTGTGTTGTTCCTATTAACATAAAGGAAATAAGCATGTGTATACCAAAACATTTGTAATTGCAACAATTTTCTGGGAGAAATGGTGCATTTTCTGGGAAAACTCCAGGGGTGCTGATAATTTCGGCCATGACTGTATGTTTCCAGTCATCAGAGAAACAGAAGGGCTAATTCATATATATACTTTTTGCATAATTTGAAATTTTAAAGAACTTCTAGGAGTATCAACAAAAATATACCTCCATTTTTATTGTTCAATTGCGGTAACTGAAGCAGTAGCCTACAGTGATCTTGAGCTTACATAAGACAGGCATGCTAAACATCTAATGTAGACAAAATCTGAAGGTGCCAAATTTCAAATAGACTAGTGGATCCCAAATTATTTTAAATCGCAGATCCCTTTTCAACTTGGTAAATAATTTGGAACCCAACCCTGAATATTTTTATTTAGATAAAACAACAAATTAAAAAATCTAAAATAATTTATTGAAAATACACAAAAATCATCCAGATTGATAAAAGAAAAACAAATATTATTAATGCCAATATAATTAATTTATCATCCTTCTTTCCTTTTAGTAACCTGTGAAAATTTGGTTTAATTGTGGATAGATGAATTCTGATATCAGGAGTGGCATCCTACTTACGTCTGTATTTTGTTTTTGTGGCAGTATAGAGAGATCATCTACTTTCATATAAATATGTGGTAGGCACTAGAAAAGTAACAATCAAAAAATTGCCTTTTTGAATAAATGTGGATATTCTTCTAAGTAACACCAACACTCATTTAAAGAAACTCATCACATTTTACTTATATTTGGTTGCTGAAGGAAATGTATCATTGTGGAAGAATATTGCAAGGTCCTCTCATAAATTCAAATCTGACATGAATTTTGCCAATAGTGGTTCTAGTACCTTGATCTGTATTTTCATCAGTACCAACTTTATTAGTTTCCTTATCATTAGAAATATATGAACTGCTTGCATCACTTTTGTTTAAAACTCTTTCAGCCAACGATCCATGACATTTTGCGATAAGCACAATATAATATAAATTTATGAAAAACAATATCCACTTAATTTTTGTATCAAACGTACAGGGGACAACATCACAGAATGAATGTGAATCCAAAATGCACGCTGATCTTCTGTATGACACATACACCAGCTCATGTGCAGTAACTGTAGTAAACCTCTGTGACAATAAGCATCAGAGAGGCAGCATTTAAAAAAAGTAGAACACATAGTGATTTGACATAATTAGATTTGAACTATTTACTCTTTTGTATTCAGATTTGATAAAAGTTAAAACTTTAAGCAGAATATTAATATTTTTAAAACTAATTTAATTTTTCCATGTGTATTAAATAGTTCAGTGTAAATTAGGGATCAGCAAACTGCTTATAAATAATATGCATGTCAGATCTATGTATCTTAAAGTAAATACGATATGTTACTAAAGACATCATCTTAAGTCATACTGATACTCATGTGGTCTCAAACTTCAAGTACATGTTTCTTATTAAATTCTAAAGATGACATACTTTCATCAATTTTTAAACTTCAAATGTTGATGTTCTGTTCCTTTGACACAACCAGACTACATCTGTATTGTAAGTGCCAAATGGGATGGACGGGCATCCTGACCAAGAGAGGAGAAGATTCCTTACCCAGACGGGAGGCCCCGGGTGGATGGATGGGCATCCTGACCAAGAGAGGAGAAGATTCCTTACCCGGACAGGAGGCCCCGGGTGGATGGATGGGCATCCTGACCGAGAAGAAAGAAGGTTCCTTACCCAGACAGGACACCCCAGGTGGATGGATAGGCGTCCCGGCCAGATGTGTTATCAATAACTTTCCTGGCTGGGATAAAATGGAAAAACAGGGAAGGACAGCCTCTGTGTACTATTTATTCCCCCAGGATGCTAGGTGGCAGCTTCCCTCAGACAGAGCTCCCATTCATACTCCCGCTGGGCACCTTGGGACATGTACGTAGTTTCGGAGGTCAACCATGACGGGGTGTGTGGGTACACCAAGGGGGAGTTATAAGAAAGGTGCGTACTTTGAAGGAGGTTCCGTCTGACCTGGAAGTGCTGCCAGGCTGTAGTCACTTGACACCAGAAGCACTCCTGGGTCCTGGAATAAAATGAACCATTTTGCCTCATCCAAGTGAGCCAGAGTCAGGAAAAGTTGGACAAAGCTTGACTGGAGGAGAGATGGAGGATTTATTGTGGAGGAAAGTCTATTGAAGGAGTACTGAAACATGTATAAGGTACTGGATTTAATAAACCCACTTTTATGGAAGCCTTTTGACTGTGTGACTGGACATGTGTTCTTGGTTTGAGGAGCTACAGTTAACTCTAGTGTCCACAGTATACTCCTAAGTATTTTCAATGCACCATTTAATTAATCTAATACTGTAGCATTTATTTAATAAAGTAAGTCACAAGGGGCCAGTGTGATAATTTAAATGAAGTAAAAATTGATTGATTGATAAATGCATAAAGTATTTATTGCAAGCAGCCCAATTTCATTAATTTTATGAACCTTCTTATTTGTTTTACACTTTGCTGATATAATGAAAAGTGAAAAGAGACTTTGTTCATAAAACTATAAACAACACTGTGTTACTAGTTCACAGAAGCAATGGTATATTACTGATAATATCATAGATATTAGTTTTTATGTCTTCAGTAATTTGCATTACCCCAGTGACTTTATATATAGGTATATACATAAGACAATATACTTTGTATTATACAAAAATAAAAAAATAAATTACCAGTTATGCGACCATTATGTTCTCTTAGTTCATGGATTTTTACCCATTCCTTCCCATTTTTCTGATAAATGTGGACCTCATGGTTGTTAGGACTGATGGCAATTTCTAGGAAATAAAAAAATGCAATAGTATGCTTACAGGTATTTTGTGGTCGTTTTGTATTTATACAAACAATAAAACATACTTAATGAAAAAGAACCAGAAGGAAACATAAAAAGAGATGACACCTGCCCCATATTAGTCCCCATATTAGCCCCAGGGTAATTTTGTGAAAAATTGAATAGAACAGAATAAAAAATAGATTATTAGGAATCTGTAAAAAGGAACAGAAATGGTATATTAAAAGGGGGAAAGTAGGTGAAGGTGACATTGCATGTGTTGAATGCTGTCCATCCAAGTGCCAAAAAAATAAAATACAATACCATGAACCTTGGAAAGTTTTTAGAAGAGGACCCCTAGAAGTGAAATAGTATTAAATAAAGCAGATTGTATTGGAGTGGGTAAGTGGATAATATTTTACTTTTCAAAGTTACACTACTGCGGTGGGCTGGCGCCCTGCCCGTGGTTTGTTTCCTGCCTTGCGCCTTGTGTTGGCTGGGATTGGCTCCAGCAGACCCCCGTGACCCTGTAGTTAGAATATAGCGGGTTGGATAATGGATGGATGGATGGATGAAAGTTACACTATTTGTTACATATTCATAAATAATCACTTTAATCCTGGACCAGTAATTAGTTGAAGGTGGAAGAAGGATCATGAAATTTACAAAAACAACACTGTACATCATCAATCTAGTCATCTTGACATCTGCAGTGTGGACCAGAAAAGACAGGCAGAAATATTACAGGACATGAGTGTAGATTTAATGTCACCTAAGATGCATGGATAATCAAAAGCATGTTTAAAGATAAGTAAATGTCTGTATGCTGGTAATGAAAATGTGAGGCAATAGTAAACTTAGCCATCAGATTTATAAAAGGAATTCAGGAAAAGTAAAGTTGATTTAGTAAAACTAATTTTATATCAAGACAGTCTTCAGTGCCCATATAATAAATAATGGAACAACATTTATTTTTTACTACTTTTCTGTTTATTTAATGATTGTATTATAATAGGTAATTTAGGAATACAGTACTACATCTTTTTCAAATCAGATCAGATACCCATATCCTATCCTATCTGGACGAAAGTGAATGAAGATTTAATATGAAGTAATCAGTTAGAGATATTCACACATTACAAAAGGTTGCCAGAAGTTTATCATGCTAATTAATTGAGGAGATCATCAATAAATACCTTCCAGATTCTCAGGTTTTATACTGTTCTTTGTAAAATTATTTTAAAGTTTCCAATTTTATGTTAAATATGGCATCCTTTTCCCAACTTTTCTATGGTGGGTGGTTTAGGGTTCTTCTAGTTGAGCAATATAAGGCAAAGTGGTAACAGCATCATGAACATTATTATAATAAACAGTAAGCAGTAATGTCCCACTGGATGCTGTCACATACAATGCTTTACTTGGTTAATGATTATTGTACATGCAAAACTATGTGATAATAAGCAAAGATTTTATTCAGATAAAGTCTAAGCATGGGTCTTTACAGAAACATGTAACCTGGTGAAACAGATGTCTGATCCCACAGCTCACAGTTAGGATATTAACCTGGGTGTATTTTGAATAGACAACAAATGTATACATTTTACAATTTCAATTAAATTAGACCATATTTCGCACAATTTGATGAGTGTATTTTATCAAGGGCTGACTTCTATTGACCATTTGAAGATTTATTGTTCTCATTACTTTTTACAATTATCTAGAGGTGCACTCTTTTGAAAGCACTGGTATAGCCTGGTGATACAACATATATATTTATGTGGGGCCTCTGCACATTGTGAAAGGTAAGAGGTTCACACAATCAGTTAAAATCCAATTCTGCCTGCTGCACTTGACAAACACAAAATTATGAAAGACTAGGGGGCTTTGCCCCCTGCTCGCTTTGCTGGCCAACCCCCCTGCCTGCGCTATGCGCCAGCAACTTTGCGTCTCTACCACTTGCGTACGTGGATTTCACTTTCACCAAACAACAAACCTTTTAATTCTCGCGGATATGCCTCTTCATTGGGAAGAAACACTACTTTTCCCTGATGGCAACACAAATTAGACGATCTACAAGTCTCTGACTTAAAGTTTAAATCCGAACAATATATTCAATCTCTTTTCGCTGTTCTGTTATTTCACCGAGTAATAATTTCCATTTGTTTGCGCTAATGCGATCTTTACTATCATTTTTTTGAGACTTTCAATTTTTTGTACTTCCATTATCTCTAACCTGCTCTGCAAGTGTATCGCGCCAATGTTTTTGAATTCTATACGATGGTCTTCTTTGTCATCTACACCTTGTATTTTATTTTGGGCCCCGGGCGTGGTTAAATCTCTTGGCACAAAGTCTTGTCTCGTAGGACATGAAAGTGTCTCTCTGAGAAAATCAAGTCTCATCTCTCTTCCCAAGATTTTTTTTATTATAATAGAGAGATGTACGGAAAATACCAGTCTCCAATAACACTTCTTGAGGAAAATATTGGAAATGTCACTTGACATATAAGCAAAGATAACTGAGAACGTGAACAGCATACACAATGCAGGTTGAGGAGTTGGTTGACAATTTCAGCCAAACTTAACTTTTATTTTTTTATTTGTTACACCTGGCAGAGCAAGGTTAATGATTTTTTTGTTTTTTGTTTATATTAGTTTAACACAAAAACTACATTTTTGAAACACTAGATGGATACATCACATCATGGAGACATCTTTGGTCAAACTATATTGGGATCTGTACAAAAAGAGCTAGTGTAATGACAGGCTCTAAGAAGGGATTAATGTTAGCAAAAACATTCCATTACATACAGAGAAGCACTTGCATCAAACAAAACTTTGAATTAAGTGTTGCTCTCAGTTGTTACAATTGGATACTCCATTAAGAAACCTAAAGTCAAGAACAGCTGCATACTTTCAGTTCACTGTGCTGTAATGGGACTGTTTTGCACATAAAGGTTCACTGGCTGTCCTATGGATCTGCTTTGTGGTATGTTTTTTAGCTGCACACTGAAATTCCCAGTTTTTATTTGATTAGAATTCTAATTTGGCCATATAATTCAATATTGCTTATACAGTATGTGTAATGTGTATGGTGAAATCAAATGTTATACTTGAGACATAATTGTTCAAAGGATGCAAATCTATTGTTAGTATTTAAGCTTCTCAGTACCAAAACATTCAATACAGTTAAACATTCTATACTGTAGTAATGGTGGAAATATATGACTGTCACTGACAATACAATTTTAGATTTCTTTATGATTCCTCATATGATCTCAAAATCCAGTGTGTACATTTACAGCCCAATAAAAGAATTAAAAGCTAAATCCCACCCCATCCGCCATCTTAGTCTCTGAAAAATTTGCTTTCTTATGTATGGCTTCTTTGTGTTCCAAATAAAGATATTGTATCCCTCTTCTGGAACAAAATTTGATTTTATGTGAGTCAAAATGGTAATGCTGTTTAAATCACTCTAGCCGGTTCTTTCATTAGAGTACTCCACAAGGAGCACAACTCCCCTCATAGAATTACTCCAATAATTCCTATGGTATTCATGCCCATTCGCTATACAATAGTCAAAGTGCATGGTGGGGAAATATAAAAATTCAATATTTAATTATATGTGGATTTTTCCATTAGGCAGAAAAAAATTCTGATTTATAATCTGGTTGGCCTGATATGTTGAAGTTACAGTGTTCTCTTAACCAGAAGTGGGCACCACTATAAAAAGAAAAAAATAATCTTTGAAGTTTCAAAAGATTTAATATGGTATCAAATTATCCTTATTTAGCTATTAATTCTAATTTCAGCCTGCTTTTAAACCACAACATTACTTTTGTCCATGCAGTATGAGGTATACATGAATCATGCATTCATGAAACAGCATTATGTTAAATCATCGGGAACACAGCATATATTTTATCAAACAAAACAGATGCTTAGCACTAAGTACCTGTAACTCTTCATGTATATTATAGAACAGTTTAGCATGGCAGAATGCCTCTCATCTCATTAATAATAAATAAGATTTCTTATTAAACGTATCTGACATTCTGCAGAGAGTTTCACTGGGGTAGAGAATAAACCACGACACCCAAACAACAAGCATCATCTTACATCTCACATTTTTGTCTTGAATTCTTCCACTTACTTGTTATAACACATTTGCTCTAAGGTATATTTTTTTACTTTGACTAGCCTCTTTAGAATACTTTGCCTTTTGGCATAGAAGGATTTTAATGCCTGACTTTTACAGCATGTATTGAGTGGGGTTCAGTGTTCCTGTATACTTATATTGCAGCCTACATTTTAGGTGAGTTGTCACATCCTTTTTTAATATGATCTTAACCTGTATGACAAACTAATTTCTGACACAAGTCAGCATAACCCGCATATGCCTGACTGTTTGTAAACAGTTCCAGACATCTTGTCTCCAAGACACCATGAAATGAAGCCATCAACTTGAAAGGTTGAATGCTAAATCCACATAGTCAGAATTTCTGTAAAGACAGCTGGACAAACCCATCACTACTTACGAGTTCGATCTTTGTTCCAAGCATGGCAGGATATAGGATCAAGCCCAAAGCTGTAAAGAGACATGTTTGAACATACAGGGAAGGAGATGTGTTTGAACTTGTCTCTTGGAATGTAAATCCTACAAAGAAAAATTTGGTTAGTCTAAAAAACATTGATTATTTGGACTCAAACTTGCATGTTGATAAAATGCAGTTTTTTTTTTAATATCCAAAATCCTTTATATAAAGAAAACTTGTTACTGGAAAACTCATTATGTGATTTCAGTAGAATACAGTTTATAAAATCTGATAAGCATAAATAGGATGATTTCACCACTAACTTTCATAAAATTTAATAAACATAAACAGCATTTATATCAAGAATAAAGAGATCAACTGTTTATTATCTATTCATGTCATGAAA
Source organism: Polypterus bichir lapradei (assembly GCA_026402145.1). Classification (NCBI taxonomy): domain Eukaryota; kingdom Metazoa; phylum Chordata; class Cladistia; order Polypteriformes; family Polypteridae; genus Polypterus; species Polypterus bichir. The sequence continues at coordinate 29,196,012 of JANRMT010062846.1, read as the reverse complement.
TTAATTTATTCAAATATATCTGGTTAAGTACCAAACCAATCTTAAGAATATGCATTGATTGGCTGCAGAAATGATAGGAAACAAATAAACATTTATACAGTGCAGATGCATTTAATTATACAGTTAAAACATTTTCAATAATAATATACATACATATTTTAAATAGGAAATCATGTGCATCTGCTTTCTACCCATGTGATTATACAGAGTGGGCAAAAGTAGTTTTACAAGTATAATTTATCTTTTTTTGGGTAGTTTGCGCACTTACAAGATTGTACCTAAGTGCACTGTGACATTCTTTTGAGTTAATAAAGTTAATAAAGCTATTGAGTTAATAAAGCTATTGTAGTAATTATAGCCTACAAGTCTTTTTCCAGACAAACAATTGTAAACCTACTTTTGCCCACCCCTGTATAAATTATTCATTACTATTAATTAATTACTAAAAACAAAGTACATGTTTTGATACAAATGTTTGGAATAACAGTTCATTTCTGAACACTGACATTTTCTGTTCTACATACCTTTCTTGTTTTGGCAGGTGAGCTTGGAGAAATTGTAGAAGATCGTGGACTCTGGACAGTCTACACGAATTAAGTCAGAGCAGCAGGAAAGGGCTTGTTTTGCTGGGGTGTGTAGAGAACAGAGGAGGGAGGGAGAGAGATGATTAGCTAGACTGTGCTTATATGGGAGAAATGCAAAGAAGGCGGGATTTATCTTAATAAGAAGACAAGCAGTGTGGCACTAATAGCAGTTCAAATTTACTTTGGCATCCGTTAGCATTTAATTATCATATGGTAATTTCCCCTTTTTTATTAAGAGTATTTCAGCACAGGGAAACACCACAGTTAGCCCTTAGTTAGGTTTTCAGCCCAATTGTTGTCTCTCTGCAATTTGCATGTGCTCCCCAAGACAATGCTGGTTTCCTCTGGGTAATCTAGTTTTCAAAATGTTACCTGTTAAAACTAAATTGGGTTAACAGTATGAGGGTGCTATATGATGGAGTGGCATCCAGCCCATTGATTCTGCCTTGTAATCTTTATCTGCCCAAAAAAGGGGGATATGAAAATGGATGGATGGATGGATAAAGAGATGGCATTTTATAACTTTTTATTCAAAATCAGTTTCCCTACAGGTAATGCCTTTACAAAGGATTTGATTCCAAGACCCTTGAGCTGTGAATTAGTAGTGCTAATCACTGTGTTTCCTACATGAATATGTAACATATGCAAAATATATTTTCCAGGTAACTACAGCATAAGTCATATGAAATAAAACACAATGTAAGAACTATAAAAGTTTCGGTTCATATTTTTCAGCTAATACGCACATGCAAAATTGTGTTTAAAAATGCTTTTGCATATTTATGTCCAATAATTCACAATAAATTACTGAAAAATATACTTTTGTGTTTATCTCAGTATCATAAACTATAAATGTTTCATAATGTAAGGCATTTATCTATAAAATATAAAAAGATGCCCCATCAAACTTAATGTTTAAATCAAACCTGAAGAACCATTTTATTAATATAGCATGCTCCTCTTAAAATTGCTGGTGTGGCTATTTTTATGTTATTTAAATAGTTGCGTAACAGTTGTGATAACTGTAGTGATCGGCTGCTGCCTGCAGTCTTTGCAATTATCTTTCTTCTCTTGATTATGCTTCATAGTGCTGTTGCCTTGACTAAATAATCCTTTATGGCCTTGGAATCTGACCTTGGAAGATAGTGACAGACCCAGTAGTGTCAGATTTTCATTGTATTCTGCCAAAGTCATAGATTCTATCCTGTATAAAATTGAATAAAGAATTACTTTTACTTGTCCTTTACTAAAGATAATCATAAACCTGACAGGTTTATGTTTCTTTGGGTCTGAGCAAAGACATCACATTCTTGACAAAGTTTTGTACAGTCAAAGCTATGGTCATTCCAATGGTAGTATGGTAGGCTGAGCAACAAAGAATTGATGTTTTTGAATTGTAGTGCCATTGAAAACTGCTGGGAATTCCCTGGACTGCTAAAAGATCAAATCATTTGATACTGGAAGAAATAAAACCTGCTCACTGGACAATCTGATAATGAAGCTAAAACTCAAACACTTTGGTCATACTGTATAATGACAATACAGGATTCACTTGAGAGGACTCTGATGCTGAGAGAGATCGAAGGCAAGGGGAGAAGGGGAACATCAAAGGTGGACATGGATAAAGGATATTATTGAAACAAAAAAATGAGCTTGAGAAAGCTTAAAAAAGCAGTACTGTGCAGACAGTACTGGCACAAAATAATTCATGAAGTCATGAAAGGCTGGACACTACTGAATGACTAAACATATCCAGTCAATATTAAGGCACACTGAGATGTCCTCTATCCCAACTGTCATCTGCACTTAATAAAGTTAACATTGAATTAATTCACTTTAAGAACCACTGAATAATTATGTGGATTGTCACAGAACATTGAAAACATGGAAAGGTTGTATGTCATTTCCTTGACTGAAGAGCTCATTTTCTCTGACCTAAAATATTCACACAGTAGGCTTATTCTCAGTTTTTCTTCCCTGGGTTGTGGTCTTAAAAGATTTCTGATCACTGGCACTTCATTTGTGATTAAATGCTTTGAGGGGCCTATACTGAGACACATTATATTACAGATACTTTGGATAATCTCTAGCTTGTTTATCAATGCAGCCCATCCATATCTGGCTGGATGTCATATCTTATGCACTTCATACCAGTCTGGGACACCTGAATAATAAAAACTGCTGTGCTAGAGTGCAATCTTATAGCTTATCATTTAACAGTCATCTTAGCTGATCTCCAAGATGCTAGACTTGGAATAACTGCCACCTTCTGCAGCTGGATTTTGGAAGTCATAATCTGTCACTACACACATTATTTAGATAGCTCCCTCCTGTACTCCTTTTCAATTATGACCATGTGGTTTTACAAAGCTCCAGCTCCTCATTAAATTAGCTGATAACACCACTGTCAGTCTCTTCTTTAATGTCAGTATTAAATGTAAGCTTTTCCTAGACTGCAGGAAAAAAAATTCCCTTTTAAATCAGTGATACTATGAAAAAGATTTGCAGCTTTAGCATTCTAAAATTTGAAAAATATTTGACCAAAAGCGGATACAGCACGTCTCAGTTATCAAAACAGGTTACCACGCCTTTACTCCTTCAGATGCCTGAGAAAAGTCAATATATGCTTACAACCTTCTAAACTTTCACAGTGAAATATATTCCAACTGACTAAATTAAATCTAAGAATTGCACCTGCTCAGCTCGGGCACACAAAGCACTACAGAATGTGTTCAAGTGAATTCAGAATATTACTGGTACAGAGGTATTTTCTCTTCACGCAAATACAACATATTCAAGGCAAACAGTGTAATTAAAGAGGTAAGCTATCTGGCACGGTCATTTTTCATCTCCCACCTGTCTAATATGTTGTACTGTGTACATGTGACAATAAAATTGAACTTGAAATTCGGCACAACATTTTGTGTATTCCAGACATACCTGAATAACTGAAGCAATGTGGTTATACATGAGGGGTCATCAAAATGTTTTGAGCCTGACCTATCAAGAGAAACACCATTTAAACCAAACACATTTAATTTTTCAATATATTCCCCATAAACAGTATTACAGTACAAACAGTATTAGGCTTGTTAAAACATTCATAAACCTCTTCTATGCCAATCAGATAAAATGATTAGATTGTGCAGCCAAACTTTAGCTGACATAACATCTTTATTACTGGCATACCACAGGGTTAGCTCTTCACATGGAGAATAGGTAATAGGCTAAGTCTAGGGAATAAGACAGGTGTGACATCTCTTTGAATCCAGCTCTGTTAGGTATAATTTTCAGCTTCTGCAGTCTAAGCAGAGGCAATGTCATGAAGTAGAAGGGAATGGCTTACATTTTCTTGCAACTCTTCCCTTTCAGGTACATAATCAGTATGGTCTACACCCTCAACACCCTAAAACACTGTGCACATGATCCTCCTGGCACTGTCTTAAACATTTTATTTCTGGTGTTGAACAATCACCATACTTCCATTGTTTTGACTGTTTCATCCCTGGTTAAGAAATGCTTCTTAAATTGGCTCAGGATTCTCCTTATGGCACTGGATGCACCAAGTGTTCATTTTCTGAATAAATATTCTAGGCACACAACCTGTACAGATCGTACTCATGTACAGTATAAATCCTCTTTGATAGATTCAGCCTACCAAAGCCTAATTCCTGTAGTATCTTTATACAATATCTCATGCATTATCATTTTACAATTCTCCATTATGATTCCCTTGACAGTGGCATCTAAATTAACATCTGTAGTATATGATGGGGACTAGTCCTGCTGCCTGTGAAGAATGCACTGTACAGTCAAAGCTATCATCTGCAGGAAAATATGTTAGACTACGTTGTGCAGATAAATGTTGACTAGAATCGTTATCAAGACTTGAAGAGAAGACATCAGTTAATGGGGGGGGGGGGGGGCTTTTATTAAAGCACATATATGACAAGGGCTTTAGTGACCAAGACAACAATACTTGCTTATTTTCATAAGGAACAGTATTTAAAGTGATGTCACTAGCAGTTGAAGCCAGAAATATACAATATTAATGTTGTGAATTAGTCTGGGGAAGCATGGTGGCGCAGTTGTAGTGCTGCTGTCTCACAGTAAGGAGACTAGTATTTGCTTCCTGGGTCGTCCCTGCATTGAGCTTTCATGTTTTCCATGTATCTGCATGGGTTTCCTCCCACTGTCCAAAGATATGCAGGTTAGGTAGATTGGTGATACTAAATTGGCCCTAATTTGTGAAGTGCCTTTGCCCTCCGACAGACTGACGCCCTGTGCAGGGTTTGTTCTTGCCTCACGCCCTATGCTAGCTGGGATAGGCTCCAGCATCTATGTGACCCTGTTCAAGACTAAGCTGGGTAGAAAATGACTGACTGACTGAATTAGTCTGGGGAGTAAGGCTAAACAGGAGTGGTTATGCCATAGAATGGGATTTATTTTTTCTATCATGCTTGTGTGAGGAAAGGTCAGTGCTGATTCTCTGTAATCATGTTTACCTTATTTTGCAACTAGTATTCACTTTGAGGCAGAATCTTTCAAGACAGTAAGGCCTTAATGAATTTTATAACAAAACTCAAAATGCTAGACTTTCTCAGTCATCAGATCAGAACCCAACCTAGAATTTACAGGAAATCCTCCAACAACATCTGAAACATTGCTTTCCTTCTTCATTAACAAACAATGAATTGACGTGACTTCCTTATGGAAAAATGTGATTAATTCCACATGTTGGTGGAGTCTGTGCCAAGTGACTTGCATACAGTTCTGGTGGCACATGGTAACTAAACTTCCTATTAATCAGCTTCATATTGATGTTTTCCCTTTTATCCCTGTTTAAGAGTAGATGTTCTGCAAAAGTTACCAAATTTTACTTCACACAAAGAATCATAGATACAAGGAATGAGTAAAAGCTTAACATTGTGTGTGTAGGTCTGTGTTTAAAAATATATAAATGACGTAGAATGCAAGATATACATATGCAGCTATTTTCCAAATCAGTTGTGTAATCACACTCAATTACATATTAGTGCAGTGCCAGGAGTGTCTATAGCCTTAACACCATGGATAATTCTATTACCCCAAACAGTTAATATTAAACAGAAAACAAAAACAGTAGATACATTTATATTGAAATCTGCCAATGTCTAAATATTTTATCTAGCAAAATGAAATAATTACACCAATATAAAAAATCATAATTTAATAGTTTTATCACTCATTTAATATCAACAGCATGGTTTTATTTTTTTTAAACAATGTCACATAAAAACTAATTTTGAGTATAGTGATTTCAAATAATATCACAAAGCATGAAATGTCAGTGTAATATATTGCATGCAGTAAAATTAGAGACTGAATACTTTTGCAACATGCTCAAAACCTGGGTTTCTTATAACAGGTTCCTCTATATACACAATAATGTACATAATATAAATAATACACTGTAATATACCTTGGATTTATTTTTTTACTTTGGAATATCTATCTATCTCGCAATTCTGCAGCACATACACTACTGGTCAAAAGTTTTAGAACACCACACTTATTTCAGTTTTTCTTCAAATTTAATCAGTTGTGATGCAATGAATGATCTATAATGGTATAAACGTAAGCAGTAACCAGTAAGCTGCCAGAGGTTTAAATGTAAAGTTTAGGTTAGCAAAAACCGAAAAAAAAAAAAAATTCAGAATATTACAAATGGGCCTTCTTCAGAGAACAACTGATCAGGTTACAACCTATAGATGTTCTATAGCAATTAAAGTAAATTAAACCTTGAAAATTGAAGCAAACAATCTGCACAGGTATCCCAACTTATGTTGTTTACTTAAAACCCCAAGTCTGTCTTAAAGGAGAGATGGAACAGACTGTGTTACTACACCCTCTTAAGTACTACTTGTACAATATTACAGTAATATTAGCAATAAAATGGCAATTAACAAATTAAAAGAGACAGAGCATTATTACCCTTAGAAGTGTGGAAATTTCATTTAAAGGAACTGCAAAAAAAGGCTCCTCACAGCACAACAGCTTCAAGCACAGCTTAACAGTGGAGGAAGAATCAAGTCTCACTTTCTACTGTGAAGAGAAGACTTTGTGCTGCAGATTTAACAGGGAAGTGGCAGTAAGAAACACATTTCTTAAGGGACAAAATAGGGTCTAGAAATACCAGCTGTGGACAACTGCAGACTGGAAGAAAGTCTTATGGACCAATGAATAAAAATTTGAAATCTTCGGTTCATCACACAGGGTGTTTGTACTGTTCATCACGCAGGTTGTCTGTACACCGTTGAGTTGGTGAAAAGATGGTTCCTCAGTATGTGACACCAACTGTCAAACATGGAAGAGGAAGTGTGATGGTCTGAGGTTCTTTTGATGGAGAGTTGGTGAGATGCACAGAGTGACTGGCATTCTGATTTAAAAGGGTTACCACAGCATTCTGCAGCACCACGCAATACTTTCTGGTCTGCATCTAGTAGATCGGGGTTCATCCTAAAGCAAGACAATGTCCCAAAACATCCCTCCAGGCTATCTCAGAACTACGATGAAAGAAAAGAACAAGAAGGTACACTCAAAACATGGACTTGCCAGCACAGTCTCCAGACTTAAACCCCACTGAATTAGTTTGGGATGAAATGGACAGAAGGGTGAAAGGAAAGCAACAAACAAGTGCAACACATTTGTGGAAATTTCTGCAACAGTATTTGGAAGATCTTTCTGACCAATATTTGATTTTCCTTATAGAAAGAATGTCACGTATGTGTTTGGCTGTTATATCAGCTTTATGCTTTATGATTCCTTGACCTATTTTTTATTTGCCATTGTTTATTTGTTCTATGCCTTTATTTCATGAACCACAAAGGCATTAATCTGTGTGCATTTTTATAAAAACTGAAAAAAGTGAGGTGTTCTAAAACTTTTGATCGTTAGTGCATATAAAATTACTGTGTATAGTCTTGTCTTTCACCTCATCAAGTTTGAACACTTAATTCATTTATCATTTTTAATTATATAAATTTGTGCTCATTAAAAATTAGATTAAAAATGTTTTTTTCATTGATTATAAAAATGAACTTTGTCACATACTTACAAATATTTGTGGTATAAATACTGAACATACTCTCTCTAAAGTCAATTACTAAACAGTATGGAGAAGGCATGGCTTTATCTGTTAAGAAATAGTGTGCTACACAGCTTACAAAATAAAAGTGTGGACCAATTATTGACAAACAGACATATTCTGACTTACACCTCAAATGGAACACCCCAGTGATACATTTAATACACTGTTAGGTAGGCCATTACACTTTACTACACATTGTTACATTCAGTCCATTTGCATTCACTTGCTATGGCAACTAATATTGCTTTTCCTATCTTGTAAATAAAATGCATGATTCTACAAGTAGGAATTGCATGCTCAACTTGAAAGTGGTGAATGTAGAATTCAAATTAACTATGGCAGTCACCCCTCCCCGAAGCAAATAATGATCTAAGACAGACACCCGAGATATTAACTGCACACTACTTATGGCCCAATAACATTGAGCCTTGTAGAGAGAAACAGTGGCAAACAGTCAAAAAAGTAAGTGTCAAAGCACATAAAAAGTTTTATAACCATGCCAAATTGCAGGAACAAATATTTTCATTTTCTAGCAGGTGAAAGGAGAAATGGGTTGCTAACATTTTTGTCTGTAAAATTACACCCATAAATTAATTTTAAGCATTTTCAGTGCAGCCCTGGAGGTTATATGAAATAACTAGAAGCAACAAGCAAATTCAGTAAGATATTATGCAGCATGAGAACACAGCCTCCATTTTGGAACCAGTTCCAACCCCGCATATGGGAGGATTGGTGTTAGGAAAGGCATTCCAGCCATAAAAATCACACAGAAACCTCTACTGGACTGGTCTAGGCAAAAAAATAGCGACCCTGTATAAAAATGAAAATAGCCACAGAAGAAAAAGACTGTGCAGTTTCAGAAAATCATGGTAATTTAGATACAAAAAGTAAATATAATTTGTACAAATTTTGTATGAAACAAATTTTGTATGATACATAATACAAAAACTTTTGAGCATATTCTTCAGTTATATACAGATGTAGGAAAACTGACTCTTTCAAAAACTTCCAAATTTGCAAGTGACACTTAATTGAAATAATTCTTCATAAACTATTAACTCTAGTTTTTCTTAATTTTTATTCTAGAATACAAAAGATTTTTCTGCATTCCAACAAATATAAAGATATTTTAATATATACAATATGTTATTCACAAAAACCAACAAGACTGTGTTTCACAGAAGTAAAAATATTTTCAGCCTTTCTATCCATCCATCCATTTTTTAAACCTGGTTATCTGGGAAAAGGTCAAGGGGCAGCTGGAGCCAGTCTTATCAATCAGGCACAAGGCAGGGACAACACCAGGACACCATGCCAGTCCATCACACAATGAACACACATACACACTAGGACAAATTTAGCAATGCCAATTCACCTATCATGCATGTCTTTGGAATGTGGGAGAAAACAAGGAAACAATAACAAGCACAAGCTGAACATGCAGGCTCCATGTAGGGAGTACTCAGGAAGCAAACCCCTGTCTACTTATTGCAAGCCAGCTATGCTAATAATGTAACAACATGCCCCCAACCACAATAAATTATTAAAAAATAAGCCAGAAAAAAAACTCACATCTACTGCGTTTTTAAGGTTTTAACTACATTAGCTGATTGTTATGCAAAATGTACAGCACTCAATAGTGAATCACCAGTTTCCTTTAAAAGAGAAATTCTTTAAAAGGACTGTTTACTCAAAAACAAAGTTTTTTTGTTTTTTTTTTAATCTGGAGAGGCAACTGCTGACATTCTGAATTCATACATTTCTGTTTCATTATTTAGTTTGTTCTCATTTTATGCATGAACACTAATCCATCAACCGGTTACTTGTCTACAATCAGATTCATGTTGAACCTTCAAATCCAAGTTGTCTGGCAATTTAAAAAGCTCTTGCCAGTAGTGCTGATAATGTTAACAAGACTGTGATATATTTCAGATTTATAAATACATTTGAAATGGGTTTCCAAAAGCACCATTTTGGAGATATTTTTTGTTTTGTTGTAGTGTAATTTTTAATATCTAGAGGGACTTGCTGTAATGTTTTTAAAATTAAAATGCAAATGCAATGTAAGCACTGAAAAATTCAAAGACCAAACCTGTGTGCACAGTGCCATCTTTTCAGTCTTCTTTTCAATCATTCTTGGTGATGATATCATTAGACCTTCTTCTTCAGAGAAGAATTTTGGTGTCATTTTTGATTCCTCCCTTTCTTATTCTAACCACATAAATCACATTAAGAAACCTTTGTACTTCTATTTATAAAATATCCTATGTCCATTCATTTCCCTCCTTTTCTGATGCTGAGAAACTTGTCCACGATTTTATTACATACTGCACCAACTACTGCAACACTCTACTGGCAGGTGCCTCTTCTAATCTATTATCACAGCTCCAGTTGGTTCCAAACTCTGCTGCAAGAGTCCATACAAACACCTGCATCAGTGAGCAGCACATAATACTCACCCTGCTCCATCTTCACTGGCCCCTTGTGTCTTACAGCATTGAATGTAAAATTCTACTATTAACTTGCAAAGCTTTAGATGGTCTTGCACCAGACTACATCAGTACCCTACTCCATCCCTGTCCTCTTATTTGCCCAAAAAGATTCACCGATTCTAGTAATCTCATTGTGCCCTAAACTAACCTGAGGTCTATGGGTGGCAGACCCTTCAGCTCTATTAAACCCAACCTTTGGAATGCCCTCTGTAAATTAATTTGATATATTCACTCAATTCATTCTTTTAAAAACAACTTAAAACACATTTATTCAGGAAGGCATTTAACATACCTTGACATTCTGACTTTTCATTCATTTTACCCTGTCCAGGTACACAGGATGATTTAATTTTTTTTTCAAAAACTGTTATTTGTTCAGCATTTTCTTGTAGTATTTTGTATTTTTGTATTTTATTCTGGTCTGTTATCTCTTATTCTAATTCTAAGCCTTATGTTTCCTGTATTTATCTTTTTAAGTGTTTTATACAGATATTATTAAGTTGACCAACTTTCTGGTATCTTGTGACCTGTTCAATCTGTTATTAGGACTGCAGAAAATGCTGCTGCTATGGACAAAATCTTGCATTGTTCCTGCTTCAAAGCAAGCAGGCACCTCTTCACCTAATGACTACAGACCACTGGCATTACTCCTTACATTATGAAGACCTTTGAGAGGCTGGACCTCGTAAGTCCTCTTTTGGAAGACCACATGAACTCACTACAGTTTGCCTATTGAACAAAAACTGAAATGGAGGATTCAATTATCTATAGACTTAGATTTACTCTCATCTGGACAAAGCTGGCAGCACTGTAAGGATTTTGTTTTTGATTTTTTACAGTTCCTTTAGTACCATCCAGCCATCCCTGCTGAAGGTTAAGCCCAGAGATATGCAGGAGGATAAGCCTATGGTGTCCTGAATAATGGGCAAATTGAGAGGCAAACCGCAGTTTGTGAGACTCAGGGACTGTATCTCTGTTATGAAAGTGACCAACACTGGAACACTGCAAGGAATAGTTTTGTCTCCTTTTCTCTTCACTCTTCTCTACCTCAGACTATAAATACAACATCAGGTCATATCACTTGCACAAATTTTCTGATTATTCTGTTCTTACAGGATGTATCAATAAGGGGGATGAAAGACAGTATAGTGAGTGGAGGAGTCAGGTGGAGAACTTTGTTTCTGGGGCAGAAAGAATTGTCTGCAACTTTACATCAGCTAAAACAAGGAACTGATTATTGACTTTCACCCTGTCAAACAGCCTCTACACCAGGTCACTTTCAAGGAGTGGATATAGGGGTGGTGTACTGCAACAAGTACTTGGGTGTTCACATTAATGACAGGATGGACTGGTCTTGTACCATAGCTTGTACAACAGAGGAACTATATAAGAAAGGGCAGAGCAGGCTTTTTTTTAGGAAATTGCATTCCTTTAATGGGGTAGTGACATCCTTCACACCTTCTTCAACTCAGTGATGGCCAGTGTGATTTTTTGCATTGTGGTGTGCTTTGCCAGCAACAGCACTTGAGGAGACGCCCATTGAATCAACAAACTAATTAAAACGACAAGCTCTGTTATAGGATGCACTCTCCAACATAACAAAACTGAGAGCCAGCATGAGCAGTGCTGCACATCCTCTCTCTGACATGCTAACACCGAGGACTTTCAGACAATAAATTATTAAGCAGAAGTGTGTGAATAAACACTACGGGGGCTCCTATATACCAATGGCAAAACTGCAGAATGCTACACTGCGACTGAAACTTTTTCTTTTTAGTTATTCTTGTTGATATACTGTATGAAAGAATTTGTTTTTTACCATAATATAATATTATAGATTGATTGACTGAACTTACGTAAAACACCAAATTTCCCTCGGGGACAAATAAAATTCTATTTATCTATCTAAAATTTATATTTCCTGCTGTTCATTTTAAATTTTTTGTGAAGCACTTTGAGCTTGAGAAAGGTCTCTCTATTATAAAATGAAATCCTGGAAAGCAAAAGCAAGGTGAGGATACGTGATCTTCTCGGGAGTTCTCGAAAGACATTTAAAAGATCTGCAAGACAAAAGACACTTGCCACGGAGCGTCTCGAGGGGACCGTAAACATAAGACTTGGTGCCAAGAGACTGTGCCTGGGCCATCTCGCGGGGACATGGAACATGAGACTCTTGCAAGACACGCCCTACTTACAAAAGATATCATATAAATGCAAATCCATCAAAAGATATATAAATGCAAATCCATCAAAAAACAATCAGTCGTGCAAAAGCACGTAGTTCACACAGATCCTATGCTCTCAACACATATAAAGCGTATAAGGACAATGCGGAGAATAGAGACCTAAAGTCGCTGGAGAGAAAAAAAGGCAGATAAAAGATTATGAAACCAGTAAAATTCGAAAGTATTGCTGCGTCCCAGCCAGGTTGCAGCCTTTTTGGTTTTAAGTGACTGTTCTGTCCGATTGAGGGTGGGCGGAGTACAGCACGGACGACTGATAGCGAGGTATTGATTGATGCGGTAAGCGGGGTGCGAGGCGTGGGGGGATGAGGAGTTGGAGAAGGTGCTAGAATGTTGTGTTTGGGGTTACGAAGCCAGCGATTGTTCAAGTAAAACTTTTGTGACACTTTATCATGTCAGTCGCTACAGTATCAAAGAAAAGATAGAAAAGATCGCATTGACGCAAAACAAACGGTGATTACTCATCAGAACCAGGTGTAATTGAAAAAAGAGCAGGACAAATAGAGGTCAGAAATAAAAGGTAAAGAGTAGACGGCAAAGAGTAGACAACAAAGTCTTTTCGCATTCGCATCATTCAATGCACAAAACGTGGATTTACACAATAATAGACCATACGCTATGAGAATCTGTGGTCAGCTAAAGCAAGGACAAGTTGAATTTCAAAGAATTCACAATTCGGTCAGGTGTATACTGTATTTATGATCACGGAGAAGTGATGCAAATTTTAACAGGCAAAAAAAGTAATGAATATATTCTGCGAATAACATTACACAACAAAGGAGATCGTGATATGCCATTTGTATTAAAATGTTTACAGTTTACTGTGAGAATAGCTTTTGCTATGACAATCAATAAATCACTGGGACAAAAATTAGAAAAAGTCGGATTATTTATTAGAGAAACAGAAACAATATTCACTCATGGGCAGTTATACGTTGCGTTGTCACAATATGTCTCCACAAAATATTGTTTTTAATGAAACTTTAAAGTAAAAGTGCAAATAATGACATTGAAACAATTCCAAAGAAAAAAAAAATTAAAATTGTATATCCGATTAACCAGACACAGGGGTTGGGGAGCGAAGCAAGCAAGGGGCGAATCCCCCTAGAGCTTTATAAATAAAATGCATTATTATTTTATTATCTTTTTTCTAGGTGGTCCTCATGAAAAACAACTGTTGCAGTACTTCCATAAAAATATTTAAGTCTAGAAATCTACATTTGTAGGAAGATAACTACAGTTAATTGTGGTCTTGCATTCAGATTAGATTACCTAAACTGTATTAATCCCTTTGGGAAATATAAGTGCATTCTGCAGCAGAAACATAAAAAACTAAGATAAAGACGCACAGGGCAACTAATACAATCAATAGATAGATAGATAGATAGATAGATAGATAGATAGATAGATAGATAGATAGATAGATTATATATTGTAAAACAGCAAAACTCATACAAGTAAACTTAAAGAGTGCAAGTATTTAGTCTGGGACGTCCGGAGTAAGCAATGAATTGCCTGATCGCAGTGGGCAGAAATGGTCCCCAGGGGCACTTCTTAACACACCCTGAAAGAATGAGTCTGAATCCAAAAGTGTTCCAAGAGAGGGCCACCTGTAGGGGATGGAGAGGATTTTTCATGATGGCATCCAACAGCTTCCACTGTGTATAGGGTTTGCTCTGTGATGGCGCGGGCTTTCCTGATAGGTTTGTTCAGACATTGTGTGTCTTTTAAAGTCAAGTTGTTTCCCCAGGAGACTACAGTGTAGAACGATACACTGGCTACTATGGACTTTTAGAACATTTCCAGCAGCTTGTTGCACACATCAAAAGACCTGAGTCTCCTTAGCAAGTACAATTTGCTCTGGCCCTTCTTGTACATTGTCACTGTGCTCTCAAACCTGTCCAATTTGTTGTTTATGTGATCTCTCACGGACTTGTAGCTCTGTACCAGTTCCACCTCCTCATCCTGAATGGTGACTGGTCTCAGAGGCTCTTTGCATGCTGGAAGTCTACCATCAGCTCTTCTGTCTTGCGATGCTGTACTGCAGGTGATTCTCGTTGGTTTGTTTTCCACAATTCTTAAGTACTTAAGATGAATTTTGGGAATTTTTTATAACTAAGTCGTGTAAGTTTTATTGGATCATCTGGCAGAAGAAATGACCACTCTAACTTAACGGTCCTCATGTCTAAATGGTAACCCCGTTTGAGTGTATCGTTAACTTTTCTTAGGACTGGAAATGGTGCCAGCCGTTTTGAACGAAAGCTGGCAGGATGCTACTCCCAACTTTTTCAACCGCACCCTTTTCAAAGGGCTTGCAAAAGTATTCATGCTTCCCGACCACTACTTTTAAAATAAGTCTATCCTACTGAGTACATTGAGAAATTAATCAGAAATTCTTACCTTGACTTCAGCGCCCTCGGGTCGTATGTGACATGCTGAGCAAAGACAAACACTCAGGCGCGCTCTTCGTTCGTTCGCTGTGCCCGGAGGGTAATAGGGGGAGTGACGGGGAGGGATCTGCCATTCCAAGAAGAGGAATGCCAAGACTACGCAGCACTCCAGCCTCTGACGTCACGAAATCCCGTAAACTTGCCCTTTAAGGTTTCCAGGGGCTACGCTCATCGTGTCAGAACGAGGCCAATTGACGTCAATTCACGGCTGTGATTGGCTCTCCGGCTTGTTTCCGGTGCAGCGGCCACCAAGGACTGGGGAAAGACAAGCCTGGAGTTTTGTGACGAGCAACAGAGAACGAATAAACAGCAAATAGTCATCTGAAAACACCAGTAAGTGTGTCGTGTTCCTCTTTAACAAGAACTGAATGAAACAGTGAGCATTGTGCTTTAAGGGGAGCTAAAGTGGGGAAACCATAGCTTCATAAACCGACGATTCCTGTTTGTTGTTATTGTAGTTTCCAAGATGGCGTCACTAGGAAGAGTGAGCTCTGCAGCTGCGGTGCTGGCTCTGTTTACTTTACCTGAGGTTGCACGTTAATAACAACCTCTTCTTTTCATTCCTTCTGCTTTGAACTTGCAGATGTTTGTTTTTCCTCGCTTCTATTCTGTTTTATTTTGTAAAAGATCTGCTGTACTCCCTCTGTTTACCATAAAACATCAGAACCAAAATGGAAACGTTTTGACAGTTTGTTTACTGAGTAGTCTTAAATATGTATTTACTTTGTTGTTAAGACTGCTAAAAGACCTGTGAAATAATGTTCTGTACCCAGTTCACAGATGTACTGTGGACTGCTCTTTTATAAGAATGTGATTATGTAAGGTTGTTGACTCTTCATTTAAGAAAAGCAAGTACAGGGACGTCAGTCTTCTGTAATGTTATGTTCAGCTAACAGTGTGTCATTTCAGGTATGACCCCGATTATTATTATATTTTCAACTTGTATTTTATTTATGTGGTACCAGTCAAGTTGATACTGCAGAGGTTCTATCGCATCTTGTTTCTGTCATCAAGTGTTAGTCTCTGCATTTCTGTAAGGGGCAGACTGTATCAATATGCACATTATTTCTGATTGTACCCGTTTTAGCTTCTTTCTGCATTTTTTCCCTCTCGCATTAACAATTGCAAGCATTTCAAGCCTCGTCTAACAAAGTTTATCGGATACACATTTTTTAGATGTTTAAATGTTTTTTGATGAAATATTGCTAATGTTGCCATTCTAGCCTGTGCATTTGTCGTGGGTAATCTCTAATTTACCAGAAGAACTTTAGACCTAAACTATTCAAACCTTTGCATGTCAGTGTTTATGATCTGTCAATGGGTTAAAAGAAATATTTTAAGCGAAAGTGCATTTACGACAGAATTTAGGAAGCACTTCTTTACGCAAAGAGTTGTGGGAATCTGGAAGAAACCACGAGACACCTAATTGATGCCGAAACCTTGACAACCGTTAAGAAGTACCAGGATGAGATGTTGGGACAGATTAGACATTAGGTAAACAAATGAGCTTGATGGACTGAATGGTCTTTTCTGGTTTTTGAAGCAAACATCACTTTAATCATTGTTAACAGGAATTCCTTAGAACCCACCTTCAGCTGTTAATTTACAAATCGCTGCATAGTTAAATATATAATGTGAAGCTTTTTTAACACTTTCTAAAGTATTGCACATTACACACCTAAGACTAAATGACAGTAGAACTGAGAGGAAATCAAGGGTGCCCTTAAGGTGGAACTACCTTAAAGGTTTGCTTTTAACTGCTGCTTAATCTTGTAGGTGTAAATACTTTCACATAGTAGCATTTCTTTAGTTTTCTACCAGTATTTTAGCTTTTTCAGCCACCACTTTATTCTGTATTTCTTTGCATTTTCTGTGAAATTTTTAATAAGATCAGAAAACCTAAAAGTCTTCCACTAACCTTATGACTGTTAACCTTTTTGGTACACACAGTTTTGCACTTTGGTTTTTTGTTTATTTGGAATAGTAAAATAACCTAAAATGTTTATGCTTTGTATCCATTGTCAAACCTGCTTAATCCAGAGTTAGGGTTTTAGTGGGTCATAACCACTGTTTCAGTCTTCTGTACAAGTGATTGTTGTGACATGTTTAAAAATACAACGTTCCTTCACTCGCTTTTACAACAGTTACTGTTTGCACTCGGTGGTGGGAAGCATCACAAATTATATATTAGGTAGACAACTCAATTAGTGCTATGGTTAATAGCTGTATTGTTAATTGGGTGATGTACAGATTATTTTTATGATAAATCGAGTGATCTCTTTTTTTTTTAATTATACATTTGAAATTACTCTAAGTAAAACACAATATTCCATGCTTTTCCACAACCCTTATTTCTTTTAATGGCTTTCCATAACAGCTGACTATGACCAGGTAGGAAGGAAAGGAGGAATTTCTTCTGAAGACTTTTCTCCAATAAAAAGGTTCCATGTAAAATTACTTGTGTAGCTTTGTGATTAAGTGCTCATCAGCTTTAGCTTTTCAAAAACATTTTTGTGTTAAAGTGATGTGTCATTCTTCAGTCAAATAATTCCAATCTGTCCTCAGCCCATCAGCTTTTGAAGTGCCCAAATGAATGTTCCATTTAAATAGAGAGCCTTATCAGTGTTTGGTAGCCCGAGCTGTCAGCATGTAGGCATGTGTCTTTCATCACGTTTGCTAAGGAATGTTTTAGTATACACAATTACTAAGCTGTTAATATGCACTTTCTGATAAAGTTGTAGCAGTACAAAAAGTTACGTTAAGGTTGTCAGGTAATTAAAATTTTTAATCATGGTCAAAATATCACTCAATTAATCTTAGTTATTTGAATGTTTAACCAAAGTAGTTCAGAAATGTCACAGTAGTCCCGAGAATGTGATTGTTGTACAATGTCTTAGCTGTTCAAACTGGAAAGACTTGTGCTTTTCATATTTACCTTTACTTATTCGTCTGACACCTTTATCTAAAATATTTATGATACAATTGGTTACATTTCTTTTACTTTTCTAATTGGAGCTCAGGCAGGTCTCTTGATTTGCTCATGGTCACACTGTGTCAATAGTGGGATTTGAACCCACAACCTCAGGGTTTGAAGTCAAAAGCCTTAACCACTACACCACACTGCAAGTATAAAATCTTAATATGTGACACAATAGACAAATGTGAAGGTAATGTGTAAGATTTGTCTGACCATGCTGAATGACGTCTCTCAGTCCTGTATCTTCAGTTATTTTTTAGAGGTCTGCAGTCTGATGGGATCCAATTTGCAATAAATGGCAGTAGTTTTTAGATTCTTGTTTCATTCTTTGACATAAGTTGAGTTGTACATTAATGGATTGTATTGTACTGCATATTTTGCTGCCTAATATTAGATTTTTTAACAGCACCACCATGCATGTGTTGCTCCTAAGTAACGAGCCAAATAAGTTCTACTTTTGTGATGTTTAACTTTGGCTGAAATTAATAAATTAATAAATTTCATCTTTCTTAGGCATTGGTAACACTTTGAGCAGTGGTTCTCCAACCATCTGTTCAGAACCCCTGCTAATATAAAGACAATGCTGCAAAGCAGAGCATGATCTTGTGTTGGTTACTGCTAACAGTACTTGCACTGCAAGACTTTGTATAATACACTGTGTGCACAACTATTAAGCAAGTTGTATTTTTTGTGGATTCATTTTAATATGGAACAAATACAGTGCTATCAGTCAATCCAAAATGTTGTTAAACCTGTAACTTGAGTGTTTTACAAAGGGAATGTGAGTGTGAACATTCTCGGGGGAATACATATGTGTATACAATTATTAGGCAACTATTAGTGTGCAGAATTATTATGCAACTAAAGGAAAAGCAAAAATTTTCCCCATCTCACTTTGTTTGTTTTCATCTGTTAAAGTGAGAATAATAAACAACTCAAAATTTACAAGTAAACATTTCTGACATTAAAAAAAAATAATAATTCAGTGACCAATATAGCCATCCTTCTTTTCAATAACAGTCATAAGCCTTCCATTCATGGAGTCTGTCAGTTTCTTGATCTGTTGACAACTTTTTGTGGAGCAGCAGCCACAGCCTCTCCCAGACACTGTTCAGAGAGGTGTTCTCTTTTCCTTGCCCGTAAATCTGCCGTTTCAAGAAGGGCTTTAGGTCAGGTGAGAAAGGGGGCCATGTCATTTTTCTTTTATCTTTTAAGGCCTTTACTGGCTAGCTACGCAATGGAGTACTTCGGTGCGTGTGATGGACCATTGTCTTGCATAAAAATCATGGTCTTCTAGAAAGATTCAGACTTTTTCTTTTACCACTGCTTGAATAAAGTGTCTTTGTCTTGTAAAAACTGGCAGTAGGTTTTGGAGTTGATTTTGAGCCCATCTTAAACCTGAAAAGGTCCAACTAGTTCATCTTTAATAATACCAGACCATATCAGTACCCCACCTTCATCTTACTGGTGTCTGAGTCGAAATGGAGCTCTGTGCCCATTACTGATCCAGCCATGGGCCCATCCATCTGCTCTGTCAAGAGTCACTCTAATCTCATCAGTCCACCAGTCTTGACGTTTCAACTTATTTGTCTTGTTCAGTGGTGGTTGGTTTTCAGCCTTCCTTATTTTGGCCATGTCTCTGAGCACTGAATACCTTGTACTTCTGGGCACTCCATATAGGTTGCAGTTCTGGAATATGGTAGCACTGGAGGATAATGGGTTCCTGGTAACTTCACGTTTGATTCTTCTCAAATCTTTGGCAGTTAATTTGCATCTTCCACCCCCCCCCCCCCCAACACATTTCTTGTGGCCCTGTTGATTATTTGCAACAAAACGTTTGATGGTTCTGTGATCACGCCCCAAAATCTGAGCAATTTCAAGAGTGCTGCGTCCCGCTGAAAGACTTTTTACAATTTTTGACTTTTTAGTGTCCGTTAAATCTCTTTTTTGGCCCATTTTGCCTGAGGAAAACAAGCTGCCTAATAATTATGCACACCTTGATATATGGTGTTGATCTCCTTAGGCCACACCCTCTCTCATTACACAAATACACATCACCTGATATGCTTAAATCCAATAACTATTCAAGTTTGTACAGCTTAGAGTTTTCAGCCTTTTTAATTGGTGTACCAGCTCCGTGAATTAAAATGTTTAGAAGAATCCTTATTTTCCTCAGTTTTTAATTTTTAAGTTTTGAACTCTTACCAAGCACAACTAAAAGGATTTTTCTTAACACCATCCCCTCCCTCTAATATTGTACTTATTTATTTTAACAAGTGGTTGCAAATGGTTGTTTATCTGGTTATGTACGTCTTTTAGTTTTTCTTATCTACATCAAATGCTTTGTTAATTATTTTTAATGTATTAACAGTAGTTTGATAAGGAATAAAATTTTGAATGCATGAGATTTCCGTATTTTCAGTTTACAAAAATGATAAAGTAACATATGAATCCAGATCAAAAGAAGTATAATAAATAAGACTTCAGGACAAAAATAACTCGGCCAGTTATGATGGATGAATGTCTTTACATAAGAAATTTGACAAGCAAGAAGAGACTATTCCATCCTTGAACCTTGAAGGTTTCTACTTCAAGTACATGTCTAGATAGCTTGTTCCAGATTCCCACAACTCTTTGTATAAATAACTGCTTCCTGGCTTCCGTCTTATATGCACTTCCTCTTAATGTCCACTGATATTCTCAAGTATGTGAATCACCATTAAGTTGAAAGAATCCAGCTGCATCAACTGCTAAGTCCCTTTGAGAATTTTGAAAACCTGAAGTAGGTCCCTATACAGTCTACTCTGCATTTTGCTAAATGGGTTTAAATTTCTGAGCATGTTAGAGTACAACTTGTCCTTAAGTTCTGTGATGCACTTGGTTGCCCTTTCTGCACAGCTTTAAGTGCTGCTATGTCTTTCTTGTAGCACGGTGACAAGAATTGAAAACAGTACTAGCAGTACGGTCTCTCTAGTGTATTATATAGGCTTGATTTATATTTAACACTTCTTATAATTTAACATTTTGTATTCCCTTTTTTTATAGCTTCTGTGTGTTGCTTTGACAATGAAATTGCTGTGTCAAAACAAACCCATAAATTCATGTTTGTTTTATAGGGTCATTATTGTCAATGTTGGATTCCAGTTATAATAACGTTAAGCACAGTTCTACTTCTAGCTTCAGCCTGTTCTTTTATTTATTTTTAAAGGAAGAATAAATGTTACCAAATATTGGCAACTCGGTCTGAAACAGTAGCTTTCTTCTGTTGATTAATAGTAATAAATCTAAAATGCAATGTTAAGCATGTGTTTGTTAAAGTCCATCTTTGTTCTTGTATATTCCTCTGCCTTAGTCTGCCAATTTGGAAAGCTATTTGAAAAATAATGGTACAAAAACAAGTTCACCAAAACTAAATATCTTGTAGCGTTGGAGCAGCACACCAAAAAGATAGACAGACACACTGTGCAGACTTCTTTTTCTAATGGAGCAGGTGAAAAACACAGCAGTCACCTGAAGCAATTCTCTTAGTTCCCACTTTTTATCCACTTTCTTGTTTTCCCTTAACATACAACCTGACAATTGTTTATCTACTGCAGAGTGAGAATTGCTGCTCTCTTATTTAACTACATGGACATTTTGTTACCACATAGCAGTTTTGTTAGAAACATGCACACCGGTAGCTAGCTAGAGGTTATTTTGTAGGGCTTCTCATGTTCCTCTTCACACAAAGGAGCAGATACTGGTCTAGCTGCTGGGCTGATGTCCATCTACAGCCCTGTCCTGCTCTCCTCGTTTATCAGCCCATCTCGTGGCTTCTGTCTTGCTCTTGAGACTGTGCTGGGAGACACAGAAAATCTTATTGCGATGGCATATATGGATGTGCTATCCTGGAGGAGCTGGACTACCTGTGCAACCTGAATCAGCTGCAGGTACCTCCTTATGCTGTTAGTAGTGACAAGGTCACTAGCAAAACTCACAACTAGAGAAGAATCAGTCGGGAAGCATTAGGAGAGAGCAACTGCCTGAGGCTACCACCTTTAAAAACCTTCCCCTATTTGGGGGTTGTCTTGCTGTTGCCTCTCCGTTGCACCTGTTGTCACTTTCTTTTGCACCAAAGCAGAAGTTGATTCACAATCGCTTATACTTTCGAACTTGACAGACTGATATTTCTAAAGCTTAACTAAGTTGGTGTTAAGACTATTATGATTAAGTGTTCCCATTATTTTTTGAGCAGTATAGTAGACCAAGTATACTCTTTAGTGTATTGCCCCAATACCATGCTACACATTTACAGAAAGTATGTGTCACCTTCCATTTTGTTTCATATAGTAAAAAACATTTAATTTTAAAATGGAGTTTTGATCATTGAATAAAACTAATTTTAAACTTTATTTTTAATTTTGGGCAATAAAGACATGGGAGCATTTTTTGTTTTGGTGGAAAATACAGAGTTTTGATTGTCTGGTTGAGCCTGACACATGTTGTATGTGTATGTGCTACGGTCTTCCATGGAGACATGTTCATGGTATTTAAGACCCCTTTTTTTGCCAGTTGAGTCTTCCTCTGAGGCTTTCACTACAATGTCAGCAAGTCTTAGACCTTTTTGAGAAATAAGATGCAGACAGTATTGACACAAAATACAAAAAGATTTAAAGATTTTCTGCCATTTAAGATTCATCTTTATTAAGAAATGCTGATAGACTGTAAATATGTCATATTTATTGATGTATAATATCAGGAGATAATTGTTAAATACAGGCAGTATATTTGTGTTGGATGTTAGCCTTAGGATTGCTATTTCATTTTGTCATTCACATCATGGAAAATGTGGATACCACAGTTTTAAGTTATCTTCTATTTTAGGCATCTTATTATGCAATTTCCACATATTAATAGTTGCTAAAATTAATAATATATTTTTAAAAGCTCCTTACAAAGGAACCCAAGGATAAATTACAGTGGAATTATACTGTTAATGAAAAATATAATGTACCTTAAAAATAAAAATACAATGCTTACCTTTTTTAATATTAATAGAAAGTATGTATTGGCATGAATGTTGTCCTAAGGGTTTTAGGTAACACCTGTATGAATGATCATATTGTTTACTGGATAAACCATTTCTTTGCAGACCCTTATTTCCCATACTAGCAATGTCCCCAAAGTCATTAAACATCAAGAGTCAGAGTGCACAGATAATAACTTGAAGCAAAAATGTGTAAACAGCTGTTAAGTGCAGAATAAAACCTAAAGCATACACTGTATATGTTTGAGTGAATCTCCTTTTGTACTTGTTTACCATTATACCTGTATATGCTGTCTTAATATCTGTTTTGTTCACAAAACCTTATTCTTTTCTGTAAACTGTTGTTTAGTAAGTTTGTTAATGGTAGGTACAAGTCTTTGTTAACAACTAACACTCTGATTGCATAGTCATAGTATATTATTGATATAACATCTGTCTTAAACATCTGTAATAGAGAAATATTGGTAATTTTATGATCAAGGGAGTATTCATATCACTGTTTTAGCATATCCTAAAGAGAACATCTCCTAATCAATAGGAAATATTGGAGATTAACAGTTTTGCAAAACTTGCAGCCATGCTTTTGATTGAGGGGATTGGAGTAAATATTGATTTTAATCCTACTTTTTAAATTGGAAATTGGCATTTAGGTAGAGAAATAAAGTCTGTAAAAAATGAGGATATAGCAGTGCATTTAAAAGTGAAGTTTATTGAGTTACCTCAACAATGATTAAAGAGTAGCACAAGGTTTTTAATGGAATAAGGCCTGTTCCCTTTGCTGGGATGAACTGAAACTTTTGGGAATGGGGTGTTTTCTATAAAGAAATATGAAAAACACCAAATGAAAGAGAATAAAAGAGGTGAAAAAATGTGTTGTGGCCTTTATTTTTAAAGTGATAGGGGAGAAAGCAGCGAGGAACTGTATATTGTCCGTTTTAAATGTAGAAGTGAACCCTGATCAGCCTTGTCTTTTGTATCAGTGGAAGTGCTATTAATCAAAGTGGTACAAGAAAACCATGTCGGACAAAAAGGCGGTAACATACAAAGCAGCAAATTGCTGTAGCTAGTGATTCTTCCGGGGTAAGTTTTATTTACTGAAAAGATTTTTTTATAAAAAAAATTTAAAATGTATATGTAGTATAACAAAATGTGTAACATAAGGAGAAATGCTAAAAGCACATAACACAAATGAAAGTGTGCAGAAACCCTTGTAAATAAAAGGGTTGTTATACTTTATTATCCTTTGCAAGAACTCTAAAAGCTGAACCCATCCATATGTTAATATTAACTGTTGTAGATGGCAGTTTAGCTGGATATATCTTGATTTGGATGTAGAAGTAGGTGGTATGGTTAAAAATCCATGTCAGTATATAACAGATGTTGTTTTAACTGATAATGGCATAATGCATTTGTATATTTATTTTCAGACTGAAATATGTCTGTTTATTAAATCACACAAGTTAATAATTAATTGTGCACCCAGTTGCACCTCTGTATCCATCAAAACACTTCATGCTTCAAATCACACAGCACTTTAGAGAATATTCTTAAAATAAGTTGGGGTCACTTAAAAAACAGCTTGGAAGTGGGATATCATTGTTTGTCAGTCAATTGAGATCATAGTGTATTTTATTAATGACACTTTTTTTGTAATTTAACTTTTATGTTTAAAACAATTGTTAGTTTAATTTTTCAAGATTATGTATTAATACTTTTTAACCATGGCTTCCATTGATTTGTTCTTTATGAACATGTATTCAATTCTGATTAAACTGAATTCGTAATTATAACAAACATTTTTATTAATATTTGTTACAAAAAGTTGAATATAGGGATTGCATTTAATTGTTTTATTTATTACTTCTCCTTTACCGCACAATGCACATCTTCAATGTATATTTTTTGCTGTGCCCTGCTTTGTACAAAGCTCACCCAATATTTTGAAATAACTACCGTATTTTACAGTAGTTTCAGTTATACATTCTTCCTTCAAAGTTCTTTTTCTTGGTGGTCTTTGATTTTTTTGATTAGAATGATAAAGGACATGAGTATTTATACCCTCTAAATTAATTATTTTTAAGAAAACTGCATTGTTCCAACTTCTTGAATTTTTGAAGCCATTCTCAATTTATATTTAAACTGAAGGTGGCCGAATGCACAAATCTTTTTTTTTTTTTTTTTTTTTTTTTTTTTTTGAGAAAATATGGTGTTGCCATACTAAATGGCATCTTTGGAAGCTTATTATTATTATTATTATTATTATTATACCTGTGTACAATATTTTTTCCATATATTGGCAAAATCAGTTATCAGTTCCATATACTGTATCAGTAGTAATCTTGTTACATATGTTAAACATTGCATTTACCCTGTTAGATATAAATCAGTGCATAAAGTAAATAGGGATATGTTTGAATTTCTTTAACTTTTGTCAGCATTGGAGATTTTTTTCTCATTGCTGTTAGTCAGTGAATCACTTGTTGCAGCAGAAGAAGACCTTCAGCGGTATATTGCAAATTTTACTCAGATTTTCAGTGAATTCACCGAAGATACATACGTGAAAATACTAAAGCATCTGGAAAATGGCACCTTGTTTTTTTCTGGGATTTTTGTGAATATATGCCAGTCATGTTACTGTGTATTGAGTTTTTTGGACAGTGTGTGTTTTGTCCTTTGCTGTAATGGGGGCTAAAATTTCTTTTTCTTTTACAGTTTATTATTTCAGTTTAATAAATAAGACTTGTAATATTTACATTGTGTTTTATTTCAAGATTTTGTAGATGAGATATAATTTTTAAGTGAATAAACTCTGTGGACAACTCTAAAACTACAGTATTTTATATAGCTCATAAGAGAAAACATCTATTACTTGTGATTATGTGTATTTAAATGAGATTTTAGCAAAAAGGACCTGACAGGCAGGCAATGAAATCATGTTGTCATTGACAGGAAATCAGCTGCAAAGAGACCATCCTTCTACAGGTTGGGCCATTTATATGGATACACCTTAATAAAATGGGAATGGTTGGTGATATTAACTTCCTGTTTGTGGCACATTAGTATATGTGAGGGGGGAAACTTTTCAAGATGGGTGGTGACCATGGTGGCCATTTTGAAGTCGGCCATTTTGGATCCAACTTTTGTTTTTTCAATAGGAAGAGGGTCATGTGACACGTCAAACTTATTGGGAATTTCACAAGAAAAACAATGGTGTGCTTGGTTTTAACGTAACTTTATTCTTTCATGAGTTATTTACAAGTTTCTGACCACTTATAAAATGTGTTCAATGTGCTGCCTATTGTGTTGGATTGTCAATGCAACCCTCTTCTCCCACTCTTCACACACTGATAGCAACACCGCAGGAGAAGTGCTAGCACAGGCTTCCAGTATCCGTAGTTTCAGGTGCTGCACATCTCGTATCTTCACAGCATAGACAATTGCCTTCAGATGACCCCAAAGATAAAAGTCTAAGGGGGTCAGATCGGGAGACCTTGGGGGCCATTCAAGTGGCCCACGACGACCAATCCACTTTCCAGGAAACTGTTCATCTAGGAATGCTCGGACCTGACACCCATAATGTGGTGGTGCACCATCTTGCTGGAAAAACTCGGGGAACGTGCCAGCTTCAGTGCAAAAAGAGGGAAACGCATCATCATGTAGCAATTTCGCATATCCAGTGGCCTTGAGGTTTCCATTGATGAAGAATGACCCCACTATCTTTGTGCCCCATATACCACACCATACCATCAATTTTTTTGTTCCAACAGTCTTGGAGGGATCTATCCAATATGGGTTAGTGTCAGACCAATAGCGGTGGTTTCGTTTGTTAACACAAACACAATGGGCAGCACATTGAACACATTTTATAAGTGGTCAGAAACTTGTAAATAACTCATGAAAGAATAAAGTTACATTAAAACCAAGCACACCATTGTTTTTCTTGTGAAATTCCCAATAAGTTTGATGTGTCACATGACCCTCTTCCTATTGAAAAAACAAAAGTTGGATCCAAATTGGCCATCTTCAAAATGGCCACCATGGTCACCACCCATCTTGAAAAGTTTTCCCCCTCACATATACTAATGTGCCACAAACAGGAAGTTAATATCACCAACCATTCCCATTTTATTAAGGTGTATCCATATAAATGGCCCACCCTGTAGATGAGGCTGAAAATATGGTCTTACAAAGAACTAACGGTTGTAAGGCATTTTTATGTCTAGTTCGTTTGACCAGATGTCTCGCAAGATTTTCCTGAAAAATTAGGAAGATTTGAACACGCCTGTTGCACTCTGGTCTGGATCTTAACAACCGTACCGAGACCCTTTGGAAAGGGTGGTTTTGGTTCAGTACCAAGTAGACCCTGGAGCAGTTCTTATGAGGTCTGAATGTGATCTAGCATGAGACTGATTTAATTGCGTGAAATGTTATGTATTATATGCGTGCCATGCTGATGTCTTGCTGAACATCTGCAGTCAGTAGTTGGGGAGTCTTATTCATAGAATAATGAGTTGAGGATTAACCTGGTACAGTACATTAAAAACAGTAAAAAGTTTAAAAAACTGCACACAGGTACAAAGATAAGACAAGTCGCATAAAATAACTCACAGTTACTTGCTCAAAGCAGCACCAGATTAAGTGAACAGCAGTTTCAAAAAAAAAAAAATGTGTAAATTTACTTGTGATCAGCTCAATCAGAACACATACAGAGGCAAGAAACAAACAACAGTGCCCTGTCAGACTGCTAATCAAATGTCCTAAACTTACACCATGAATACAGTACACCATGTGCACAGGCTGGGCATCCTCTCAATTTGTACACTAGCATTGTTTGTCAATGCTAATTGATTATTAATAACAAATGTGCAAGTCAGTAGACATGTGCTTTGAGATAAACTAAACTGAGGTTGCATTCATATTATGGCTACTGGAGAGTAAATAAGAAACATACAGCTAAATGAAAATCACATAAGACTACTGTCATAAAATTGATGCACCATTAGCAGAGCTTGTCTTCTGTTGTACACTCAGCTACTTGAAACATGTCCTTCAGTGCATAAACTGTGCATAATGTTCAAGAAGTCTTCGAGTTAATCATTGTGCAAAATGCAGAGGTATACAAATACCCAGCATGATATTTTTTCCTGCGGGTAAAATGTTTCTGCACACTAAAAGAAGTCCATGGGATATTTGATAGGTTTAGTTTGCTTGAAAGTTTATAGTGTGAACTGCAACTGAACTAATTGTAAATTGAGAAAAAGTAACGAAACTTCCCCTGATTTGGAACAAAGCTAATGCACTGTGAGTGTGAAAATGCCTCTTGAATGCATTGTGGGCTGTTTTACATCACACTAGAAGCAGGTGTCTGTTTGATCTGTTCTTCTTTTGAGCCATCATTTGAGCATTTGAAGAGCATGTTGGATTCAGGATGGCAAACAGACATGTAAATGTTAGGTACTCAAATAATATGTGGAAATTTAAAGTAAACATTAGGAAGAATTTATTATCTATTAGAATGGTTTTTAAGCTCAGATAAACTCCTCAGAGTTTATATACTTGTAAGAAGATGTGCAATAGGGGTTTTGGAAAACCAAGGAAAATTCTGAATTGTTTTTTGACTGATGTAACTTACTTAAAAAAATAGCCATCAAGCCAGAGTATAAAAGAGATCAGAAAGCACTTTTGTTGGCATGAGGCAGATGCTATAGAGTTTGTAAGTTAGGCAGATGAAAGATAGCTTTTACAATGGAGGGTTGACAGTTTTGACACCACACTGTAACAACATGGTGAGGACAAAAGTACAGCACCATCTACAAAATGAAAACGCACCCCACTAAATGAAAAGAAAGCTACGCCACTGTGATGTATACTTTTAAAGAATGTCCTAGTTGTATTAAGAAAAATGGGTTCTTTCTCAGTAATACTGAAACAAAGCTTGCAGTATAGACATTGATTTGAATCGCTCAGGTTGTATGTTTTTGACGTATATTATTCAATACCTGGTTTCTCTGCAAATAAATTTTAAGTGATGATTAAATTAAAGTTTGACTATTACTTTATTGAAACCTGTCCTGTTTATTGATATAGCCTGCCCTAGTGTACTTGCTGTAATGATTTGTTACCTGTTTACTATTTCAAATGTAGTGCCCAGGAAACCAAAGGATAAAGGTAATCTTGCAGGAGAACCTTCTATCCCTTTTAGAGCACGTGAATCATGTTTGTTCAAGTGTGATATGTGCTCGTCCTGTTTGATCTGTGCAACCCTTTCAAAGGTAATATCTGGCAAGTCCCAGGTGGAGTGCAGATCTTGAAGCAGGTTTTGGACTTTGTGATAATAGTTTGAAAGTGTTTCCCTTTCAGGGGTAGAGGTTTGTGTGTCCTGACAGGTTTGTAAGTAGAACAACTTCTGGTCCTTGCTTAGACGTATTGATGGTGAGGTAGCCATTAAGCCTGCAGTATATATTGTTTTACTATCATTCGCGCAATGTGCACATGTACAGTAGTCTCATCGCAGATTGTGCAATGTCAAGTAATGGAAATTAAGTCAAAAATGCAATCACAGACAAAACACTTAATGATACATATACAGAAATATCCAAAATATTAAGTAGCAGCCCCTGGGTTTTACAAAGAAACAGTCATCTTTGAGCTTTGTATCTGAGAAAGTATACACAGACTTGCCTCCTGCCATCCATTCATTTTTGATACGGTATTTAGTATTGTACAGAAGCAACTTAAATGACACTTAACTACCAGACTGTGTCAGCCACAGCGCATATTCATATTAATGTCAAGTAGGTAAGAACTGTGGAGTGTACTTGTAAATTAAGGATAGCAATTTAAGTCTTTCCATTATTAACTTGCCCACCAATATAAAAAGAACCTTAGAAGTACATTTTGTCACAAGATAAAACACTTGCTTTATGTGACATTTTTAGAAATTAAAACAATTTCTTTCAGTTGAACATAAGCCTGAGAAATCTGAATTTACTTTTATTTGAAGATGAATGTGCAATGAATTTTAATGAAGCCATTGATCATTTTACACAAAATTAAGCTTGAAAGATGTAATTCCTCACTGTTTGCCTTGGAAGAAAAGATAACTTTGAGACTGAATTCCTGTGGTTTTTTTTTTTAATGTAAAATAAAATGCAGTGTTATTAGCATCTATTTTCCCCTGTTTGCCCCTAACTGTAATGCTGAGAAAGTCTTCTTGCAAGTGTAATTTTATATTTGTGTTTACTTTTTAAAATTATTTTGAGGGGTAAAGATTAAATATATGTCTTAGTTAACAGATACCTCAGGTACATCCATTCCTAGAAATAGAATAAAAATGAAAATAATACATTTTTGTAATCCATCTTATACAGCACATTAAAATTAGTTCAGTGTGCTTTACAAAAAAATAAAATACCAACTACTTTAAAACAGCCCATTTCATAATGGTCATTTATTGGATAGAATAATGAATGATTAAATGCATTACCAGCATATAAACTGTCCAAGAATAAAAACACTAATGAAAAAGTGGAAAGACAATACCATGGCTAAGGATGAAATACTAAAATGATCTCACCACTGTCTTTATTTGTGGAATTTTATGAGCTAGAAACATGATGACTATCATGCTTCTAGTGACAACAGATCTTACTGTGATACGAATCCAGTTGTGAACAAATAAGTCTCTGGTAATAAATCTCTGAGAAATCGGTAAAGCAGAAAAGGCAATGCTGTAAACACTGAAAATTAGTGTTGGTCAACAGCAACACTAAATGTGTTATGCTGATAGTCTGTTTGCCTAAATGGTGGTGGATGGCCTGGAGACAATTACTTGACAGCAAAGATTTTGCTTCCTGAATATTCAGTATTTTGGCCTGCTATTGGCAAAGGTCATCTTTTAGGTTTCCTTATAGCATACCATTTATTGCAGTCACCTGTCATAGGTATACATATATAGAACAACAGCTGCAACTGGAACATCTGTGGTGATCTAAAATTAGTGGCACTGCTACTAGTAATGCAGCTCAGATATACCAAGTATTATTTTATTTGTGAATGGGGCAGCAATGCAGAAGAGCCTCATTAAAAGAACTGGTAATTCTATAAGTACAGGCAGTCCCCGGGTTACGTACGAGATAGGGACTGTAGGTTTGTACTTAAGTTGAATTTGTATGCAAGTCTAAACAGGTACATTATTTTAATAAATGCTATTGTTGATCGACTGTAACCAGGTGACGATAAAAGATTACGATGACCTCTTCTGCACAGCACTGTACACGCTATCACAGCAGGAAGGCACCAGTCGTCAACATGTCTGATGTACTGACAAGGGACAACTTCCTGCTATGTGCATAACAGTACAAGCAGGCTTGCTATTGAGAATGAATGGGGGTGGTGAGGAGCGGTTCATCACCAGCCCACCTCACAGTCGCCTTCACTACAGTATGCTGCCTGCAGCGTTCGCCCACCGAGAACGAACACGGTGCAGCGAAATGCGTGTAGTGAATCGCCCTCCCCACCCCCATTCAACAGGCAGCCATTCGAGGCACACTACAATGCTACCCCCCGCCGCCCTATTTACCCTCAATGGCCTCTGCTCAGCCACAACCAGGTCACCGCTTGCAGCATCACCAGCCGCCCACCAAGAATGAACGGGGCAGCCATGTTTGGTGGGCGGGCAGTGAAATTGCTTGCCGCCGGGAGTCACCCGAGGGACACTACACTCTGTGAGCACCAAAATCAAAAACAACCGGGTCACCCCTTGCAGCATCACCAGCCTCTCACCGATAAAGAATGGGGCAGCCATGTGTGGTGGGCAGGCAGTGAAATCGCTTGCTGCTGGGAGCCGCCCGAGGGACACTATACTGCATGAGCAGCAAAATTGCCCCCCTCCACTGCTTGCAGCGTCCCCAGGCCAAAGATGACGGAGAGGCAGTTACTGAGGCGCCTGCGTTGCAGCTGCAGCCCCGTTCGTATGTCGTAGGTCGGATGTCTGTAAACTGGGAACTACCTGTACTTGGTTCCAGGGCAGAGAAGTATAGCACAAACCACTTTTCAACCCAACAAAGATATTCTTGGCTCCTCTGAAACTTGGACTGATTTTAAAAAAAATAATAAAATAAAAAAATAAAAAAAATGCAAAAGCAGTGAATGAGGAAGGTGAAGGATTTAGACCTCTGAGATTGATGTTCCCATGAATAACTTATTAATCAGACACGTCATCAATGACGAGCAGTTCAAAGATCTGCTAGTAAGGCAGATCAGTTTGTTCAGTTTCATCTGTTGTATCTTGCATATATATCAAGGGGGGGGGTACCAAACATCCCTGGAATTGTTTAAAAAATTATCTAACTTACAGCAGCTCAATTTTAGTCAGTGTCAAACTATTATCCTTGATATGAAATACAGGTAGTCCCCAGGTTCCGGACATCCGACCTACAACTTACAAACGGGGCCGCAGCTGCGACGCATGCACCTCAGTAACTGCCGCTCCATCATCTTCGGCCTGGGGACGCTGCAAGCGGTGACTGGAGGGGGGCGATTTCGCTGCTCGCGCAGTGTAGTGTCCCTCGGGCGGCTCCCGGCAGCAAGCAGTTTCACTGCCCGCCCACCAACACGGCTGCCCCATTCCTTCTCAGTGGGCGGCTGGTAATGCTGCAAGCGGTGACCCGGTTGTGGCTGAACAGAAGCCATTGAGGGTGAAGGGGGCGGCAGGGGGTAGTATTGTAGTGTGCATCGGATGGCTTCCTATTGAATGGGGGCGATTCACTACCCGCCTTTGGCCGCACCGTGTTCGTTCTCTGTGGGTGGACGCTGCAGGCAGCATACTGTAGTGGAGGTTACTGTGAGGTGGGCTGGTGATGAACTGCCCATCGATGCCCCATTCATTCTCAATAGCAAGCCTGCTTGTACGGTTATGCACATAGCAGGAGGTTGTCTCTTGTCAGTACATCGGACGTGTTGACGACTGGTGCCTTCCTGCTGTGATAGCGTGTACAGTGCTGTGCAGAAGAGCTCATCTTAATCTTTTGTCTTCACCCTTCAACAATGTCTCTGAAACACAAATCTGATGCAAGTGCTGGTGATACAGTAAAAAGAGAAAAACCATCACCATTGAAAATAAAGTAGAAATAATAAAAAGGTCAAAGAGAGGTGAAACTCCATCACTCATTGGCAGAGCACTTGGTTACAGACTGTCAACAATAGCATTTATTAAATTTATGTACCTGTTCCGACTTACATAAAAGTTAAACTTAAGTACAAACCTACAGTCCCTATCTTGTACATAACCCGGGGACGGCCTGTACACATGCCCCAGCCATCTTTCCATTCCTGGAATCCTTTCTTTCACTCGTCTTTTCGTA
The DNA here is from genome assembly GCA_026402145.1 of Polypterus bichir lapradei. Lineage (NCBI taxonomy): Eukaryota > Metazoa > Chordata > Cladistia > Polypteriformes > Polypteridae > Polypterus > Polypterus bichir. The sequence continues at coordinate 29,162,747 of JANRMT010062846.1, read as the reverse complement.
CCATGTTTGGGGCTCACTGCAGTGATTTTTTTTTTTCCTTTCTCTAGATTTCCTTCTTAGTAGCAAATTGTCTTCCCTTCAGTCTCCACTTTTAATTTCAGGAGCAAAGGGAAATCACAGGGAGTAAGACCTGGCGAATTTGGGGGACACAAAGCAACAGCTATGTTGTTTTTTGATTGAAATCTGTTTTACGAACAAGCTGATATTTGCAGATGTGCTGTCACGGCACGTATGCCACTGCTCTTGATATTTTTTTCCTGATGCTTTCCCACAGAAAATTCAACAATTCAGTGTAATGTTGCTGATAACAGTGTGTTCACAGAAAAACTCTTTATTTAAAATTTCTTAAGTTTTGAAAAATGTGATCATCTTTGTTTTGTTGCTTGATATGACTGGACATTCTTTTTTCATCTTGGAGGAAAAAAATTGCCAAAATCACATGATTGTAGAGTAAAATATTAGATATATGCACTCTATCAGCTCTGCACAGTACCAGTTGGCAGAGTGATTAACAAGACTGTAAACATACTATATTTAGCGGCATAGTCGATAACACCCTACTACCATGGTATTGACCTACTCCAGATATATGTGGGTACCCTCAGGTACATTGCAGTGAAGCGCATACAAACAACAATGAATAAAACTACAACAGCTATGATTATTTAGCCCTTCTACATCACTATGTCAAGAAATGAAGTTTTGTTGACCTAGGCCAAATGACTACCTTGCTCCTGCTGGGCATTCTACATTTCCATTGTCTAAGTCCCTGTCTGACATGAAATCATTAACGTCTGATGATGACCTACAGTGGGTTGAAAAAGTGTTTGACCCCCTAGACAAAGTTTAAATTTCCTGTAATTTTTCTTTGAAAATGCATCTTTAGTTTCATATTGTTACATATAAATGAGGGCTTCTTGGACGGTAAATTTTCACAAAAAAATCTTGAAAATCAAATTATGCTGCAACGATAAAGAACATATCAGTGAAATCTGCTGTTGAATAAGTATTCGGCCCCTAATAGCTTAGAGACTTTGATTGTTAACGATGCAATAAGGGTAGTGAAAACAGGTGTAAACAATCAAGCACTTAATCCTCTAGCTTGTTGACTGGTCTATAAGTGATTATTTAGGCCAGTTCTTAGGAACATACAACTAAGAAGTCAGTACAAGTGGCCTTATTTGGTGAAACCTCAGAAACTGACAAAAATTAAAACAAGGGAACTTTCTAATGACTTGAGAACCACTGTGATTAAGAAGTTTAAAGATGGCAGTGGTGCCAAGAAGATTGCCCAGCTCCTTAGCCTCAGTGTGTCCACTGTGAAGGCCATCATAGCAAAGTGGAAGACAACTGGACGCATATTGAACTGGCCTAGGTCAGGCCACCATGTTAAAATAACAAAGAAAATGTCAAGAAAACTAGTCAGAGAAGTAAGAGCAAATCCTAAGGTGACTCTCAGTGATCTGCAAAGCTCAGTCTCTGCAGTCGGAGTGGATGTGCACAAGACTACAATATTGAAGGTTTTGCACAGAGAGGGGCTGTATGGCAGAGTTGCCAGAAAAAAGCCACTACTAAAAATTGTCATCTTAAAGCTTGATTAGAATTCGCTAACAGACATCTTGACAAGAGTCCTGCATTCTGGAGTTATGTACTCTGGTCTGATGAGACCAAAATTCAACTTTTTGTCCTCAACACAAAGGCATTTGTCTGGTGGATGGAAGGGGCTGCCAATGATCTGGCCAACACCATACCTACCATCAAGTTTGGAGAGGGGATCATCATGCTTTGGGGCTGCTTCTCTAGGGCAGGCACTGGGTCCCTTGTCCGTATTGAAGGAAGAATGGATATTAAGAAGTATATCCAGATTTTGGAACAAAACCTTCAAATGTCATGAAAATTGGGATACGGACAACGCTACCACTTTCAGCAGGACAATGACCCGAAAAACTGTGCAAAGGTAACCAAAGCATGGTTTAACGAAAAGAAGATCCAGGTTTTGTAGTGGCCTAGCCAGAGTCCAGATCTGAATCCAACTGAAAATTTGTGGCATGATTTCAAAATTGCAGTTCACAAACGAAAGCCTTCAGACTTTGCCCAATTGAAGCAGTTCTGCAAGAAAGAATGGAAAAAATTGCCTCCATCCAGATGTGCTAAGCTTGTAGATGGCTATCCAAAGCGATTGCAAGCAGTTATTACTGCAAAGGGTGCTGTTACCAAGTATTGACTGTGTGTCATGTGAAGGGGTCAATTACTTTTTCAACAGCATTTTTCACAACGTGACTGTCAATTTGCATTTGTTTAGTTCACCAAGCTCCATCTGTTTCAAAATATGTACAAAGAGAAATAAATGTTCACTGTGAAACTCTGCATTTGTGATTTTTTTTTTTATAGGTTGTAATGATGTAAGATAGTAATATGGTGGCTTTCTAGAAGGGGGTTGAATAATTTTTCAACCCACTGTATTTTGTAAAATTGCTAGCAAACCCTGGCAGTATTTTCCCAAAAAAGGCAAGCCATAGAAATGAGAATAAATTATTTTTATATGTTTAGAAGCTCATTTTTGATTGGAACTCATGCTGCTACATTGTGAACAAGCTGTAACATATTTACATCTGTCTTTCGCAGTCCTGTAAAGTGCATTACAATAATCTAGTTGACTAAAAGCAAAAGCATGCTTCAACATCTTAAGGTCTTGCAATGACAGAAACAGACTAACTCATGCTATGTTTTGTTACTGGAAAACCACTGTCTTTATAACTTGGGAAGTGAGCAATTTAAAATTTAGTTTGCTTATCAATTATAACACCTAAATTCCTTATTTATCTGTAAATCTATCCATTTTCCAACCCGCTGAATCCAAACACAGGGTCACGGGGGTGTACTGGAGCCAATCCCAGCCAACACAGGGCACAAGGCAGGAACCAATCCTGGGCAGGGTGCCAACCCACCGCAGGACACACACAAACACACCCACATACCAAGCACACACTAGGGCCAATTTAGAATCGCCAATCCACCTAACCTGCATGTCTTTGGACTGTGGGAGGAAACCGGAGTGCCTGGAGGAAACCCACGCAGACACGGGGAGAACATGCAGGGAGGACCTGGGAAGCGAACCCGGGTCTCCTAACTGCGAGGCAGCAGCGCTACCACTGCGCCACTGTGCCGCCCTCTATCTGTAAATCATTTCCTAATTTGTTTCTAGTTCCCCAGACTCCCCAGTCCCTGTATTCCCCACAATATTCAATGAAAATAATTTCTCATCCATGTTCCCATGTTAAGTGTAAAAAATAACTTTGCATCACTCTGTAATTCTGAACAGGGATTAACAACATCTGGGTCATATTAATGACTACTATGTATTACTGTGTATCATCAGCATAGCAGTGAAAATTCTCATGTATTTTGGATAATTTACACAAGGATAGCATGCATAGCGAGTAATAATAGAGCAAGGATTGATCCCTAAGGCTTACCTTAAACTGTGTCATGTTTCTGATTGACATTTGTCTAAACTTACAAAGATTTTTTTCTACAGATATATTGGATTATAAATTTGTGACAGTGCCAGGGAGGCAAAAACAATATTTTACATGATGAATAAGAATATTTCTGCAGTGTTGTAAAAAATGGTTTTCTTGTATTATACTCTTTTGATTAGAGTTTAGAAACCTTTTTGGTCACATAAGATACAAGAGCATATGGTTCTTGGTTCAAATCCCATTCTAGCCAGTGGGGATCCTACTCTGCTGGGCGCCTGAGCAAGGCTGTTGACCTGAAAATTGTTCCGCTAGTGCTGCACAATGGCTGACCCTGTACTCTGACCTCCAAAGATCATGTGAAAAGACAGTTTATTAATAAAGTATATCAAATCTACGGTAAGGTAGGTATGCAAGGAAAACTAGGCTAAAATTCCTCCACAGTAGTATGAAAGACTAATGTAACATTAAGGAAAGCTTCTGGTCTCCAGAAGGTGGCACAACCAGTCTAGTTCAGGGGAGAAATTACTTTTTTACACAGTGCCAGTTGGTGTTGGATTACTTTTCTCATCCAGTAAATTAGGGGGGAAAAAAGGTGTTTGTTCACTCAATTTACTTTTACCTTCACTTTTATATGGTTATCGGTTGAAGATCTGAAAACATTCAGTGTTCAGAATTTTGTAGTAATAAAGAAAACTACGAAGTTGGAAATAATGCGATTACCCAAGCAAATTTAGCTTCCACCATTTGTAGCTTCTGAAATCCTGTGCAAAGATAACATATACACATGTGAACAGAGTGCAACAGGCATGCACAAAGTATAAATCCTTAGCTGTGACCAGGATAAGGGTATATATGGCCAAATAACTGGATTACTCATGGAGAAATCTGTGTGTGTTAAACTGGTTTCTCAGAGACCAATATCCCATTTTTTTTTAACTGGACTAAGTGTTTACACAGCATTTTAGAAACTGGGTTTCTGTAACAAGCAGGTTATTAAAGTGCATGTAAATGCACTTGGTTTTCATTTAAAGTTCATCAGAAGTATGATTCTTTCAGCTCAGACTACGCTGATAGAGCTAAGTTTGTCTCTAAGGAATTTTACAGTCTATTGTAAACTTGTTTTTTCTCTGATTATGCTCCTCTTTGTAACAGTTCCTTTTGAGAATACAAACAGCTTGAGCTGTTCATGCAACAAGAGGGTTTGTCAAATACTTTTTGAGTCTTTGTGGAACAACAGTATCAACATCAGTCTAAAGCTTGGCATTTAAATTTATTAACCTTGTCATGTAAATTGCTTGTGGTACTGACAGCAGTACTGACTTGTAGTTGATTTAAAATGACAAAAAATGCAGCAGCTTTTGTTAATGATGCATTCTTCATTTTTAGTCATATCTATTGTACTGAAGAAAATACAAAAGTTGTATGAGACACTTGCATCCAGATTATTTTTCACTATAATATTAACTGCTGTAAATATGACCAGGTCTAATGTGCGACTACTGTTGTTCTAAGGTTTAACCTACTGAATAAAAAGTAATTAAAGGAAACCAGCTGTTACCATAGGAATAGAGACAGTCTGTAGAGTGGTAAATGTGTATGGTTTTAACTGCTTGCTTGGCATTGAGCTGTGTGTTTGCTTTTAAAAAAAATCTTTGCATGTGGTTATTTTATTAGTGATGCATTTCGCTGGCAGCAGAACGCCAAAGTGGAAGTTTGGGTGTCACTCTGATTATGTACAAATCAGTATAAAGAGCTCTGTTTACAAATGTAAATCAAGGAGTTTTAAAAGCAGATTTGGTAAAAACAGATTATTACTAGACTTAACCAGTAGGCCTGGGTAAAATATTGATTTTGTAATTAATCATTATTTTTAATTTAAACAATTCGATATTGATTCTTAAAGTCTGAAATTCGATTAGTAGAGCTCTATCCTGCTCCATTACTATATGTAGATTTTTGCTTATCTTTGTTTTTGGCCTCCAATCCAGTAGATGTCGCTAATGCGCCTGTTAAGGCTTTCTGTGAATAAGGCACTTTGCTACTTCACATTAAATTGTTTCCTTCTCAACTGTAATTAGATTCAAGACTTAAATGAGATGTGTGGACTTAATATGGATTCAAACTGTGCGTCAGTAAAGAACAACTGGATAAAAGCAAAGCCATATATGTAAGCTGTGCAACTTAGAAGTTAAGTATTGCTGTAACACAACAAATTTGAGAAATCATTTATCCAGATGCCACCCATAAATGTAATCTCCGTTGACATCCAAAAATGTAGAGCCTTAAACAGTCTGCACTGGAAATGGCATTTAGCTCCACTTCCATTTAAATTGTCTCATGCCCAAAAAAATAATAGAATCTATAGCACTTTTTATATGTAAAGATATGAGACTCAAATACCATTGTTTGAAACAAGCTTGCGACAAATGATACAGGTTTTGGAACCCAGTTATGCAGACGAGCGCCGATTGCGAGACACAACGGGAGCATTGTCACTGCTGAAATTGCTGGCTGTTGTTCCATAAACCTTTCTAGCATTTCTAATGCATTGTTCCATTGCGGGACCACATCAATCCCAAATTTTTGTGTTGATAAGTCCAGTAAACATTGCCTTTCTTTAAGCACATGGCAAGCTGTACTGCTACAGTGGAAAAAGTTTGCAACAAGCGTGCATATATTGGAATTTTGGTACCAAAGCAAGTGTTTGCGCATAGCATTCGATATGAAGTAGCTCCATAAGCTGTACAGCACAGATTATATTAATGGTGTTATCAGTCACAATGGCTGGTTCCTATGTCTTTTATGTTCCAATCCAACATCCCTCTCAACATGCATTAAATCTAGATCCTCGTTTTAAAATTCTTCCTGTTTGTCTGAGGTGGAACTGTGAGGACACATTTTCAAGACGGATTAATGAGCAACTGAAGATGCATGTAACCCGTAGAATTACAGAAAGATGCAAGTCTTCCTGCTGTTTCTTTAATTTTGACTAATTCAGGATTATTTTAAATGTCTAAAAGGGGAATAAATTTGGCTAACTGTTCAGTTGAAGAATGTCTGCATGGAAATTCATCAAACACTAATAGGTTACTAAATAACATTTATTATTTAAGAAGCAATGTTTAATTATTTTATAGTAGTATTCAAAAGATGACATAGCTGTTTAATAAAGTAGATGTCATTACACTGTATTAAAACAATAAGTCTCCCATAATTTGTATGGACTTGATGTGGTGATACATGTTAGTTAAATTATGTTGAATTATGAATGAATGCAATGCTATGTATTAATTTTAAGAGCAATAATATTTTGTTCCACATCTTGCAAATGCTGATTGTTAACTGTTCATTATTAATCAAGTATTAATTCTTAAGTGTCATTCCAAGCTTATGCATATGTTATGAACTTGATATGTTGTTACCTTTCAAATAAACGTTACTAAAATTATGTAAATGTTCTCTATGCATAATTAAGTAATCTCAAAAAAAAAAAAAAAAAGCTAGAACCTAAAATACATCAGTGAATGCTAATTCAATCAAGATAAAATCAATATCGGATCGGGACATCACTGCTGATCCCAGCACTACTTCCCAGGCATGCAATTCAGATTGCTAATCCTTCATTATGAATTTGATTTTCACTTTCAGGACTTGGAGCATCATGAGACATATTTTTCAATTTTTTTCATCTCCTTTTGCTGTTAGTGTGGACAATGTGCAAAAACTCTTGCAGTTGAAAGTGATTAAACTCCTGGGCAAATTGGCAACTTAAAAATAAGTTTACCAAAGTTTACTTATGTGATTTCTACTCACTTCACATTACTCAGGATATTAATCCAAGACTTTAGAAATCTACTGTATGCTTGGCATCATTACATGGCATCAGTGTAACTTTTAAGCAGGTATTTTAGCTTATAAAAATTACTAAAAGCAAGTATAGAAGTGTGTTAACAGACACTAATCTTTGCAGTACTTTTTTTTGACATCCAGCATTCTTTTGATATTGACCGAAGCAAGCAATTTTATGTTTGTTATCAAAAAAAGGCATAAAATTACTCTAAGGCTGGGTTTATACTTCACGTAACGCATGCTGCAGCGGACGCTCCTGCTATGCAAGAGTTGTACTGTTTATACTTGCGTGCGTACTTTATGTAAATCTGAAGGAATCCACCAGGTGGCAGTGCAAGATATTATCACGGTGAGAACAGGTTCAGCTTCGCTGTGTTGTGAATTGCCTGGAACACCCATTAAATTCCAATGACACCTTACCGCTATATCTCTGAAAAGGATGTTTAATGATTAAATCTATCAATCCAGGGATTTGTCCATTTCAGCTAGCATTGGGCATGAGGCAGAAACAATCACTGGACGAGGCATCAGCTCATTGCAAGGTGAATACAAGTGTTTGTATGTAATTATTAACAGTTTTCATTATTTAAACAACATTACAGATTTATCTGTAAAATGTAACATACATACTTTAATGCATTTCATCATGAAAGCGATATCAAATATAAATCTAACGATTCTAAATGTGCAGAGAGTTAGAATATTATAAATTTAATGTGCTCATTGTGGCGATCTATTGCTGTTTGCCGTTGCTGTCAGTACTGGAGGAAGCACTAGAAAAAAAGACGGCACAGATGATGGTATGTGAGACTTTTAAAATGTATCGTGTCATTACAATCGGGAATATGCGACGCTTGAATATAAAAGCACCACAAATGCATCTATCTGTATGTCAGCATTTTGCCTCACCACTTCGAACCATTCATCAAACATCAAAGTGCACACACCGATTTCGTAGGATCCGCAAAGCGGCTTTCTGTCACATGTAGATGGTAACCAGAGACTCTGACGTCACATTCCGACTTCTAGCACACTGTGCCCCCCGACTTTTTGCTGGTACTGCAACTCGCACATGCGTCGCATTACTTTCTGAGGACCTGCTCAGAGGACGCATCAAATGAATGCTGGGAACGCGTGGCAGCCATGATGCGGGCACATACGCGTTCTGAGCGTGAAGTATAAACGAGCCCTTAAGGAGTCATGTCCCTGGTGTCCCCTGCCTGGAGTTTGCATGTTTTCCTTGTTGTTTTCCACAGTGTGCTCCATTTTCCTTCCAAAGACATGAAGATTTAGGGGTTTGTTGATGCTAACATGACGCTGGTGTATATGTGTGCCTGTATTTCCCTTGCGATGAGCTGATACCCCATCCAGGGATTTTGTTTCTCTCTCGCGCCCAATGCTTGCTGGAATGGGCACCTCCCTGGATTGATGGATGTAATCATTAAACATCCTTTTCATAGATATTGTGGCAAGGTGTCCACGGAATTTAATGGATGTTTCAGGCAATTCACAACACAGTGAAGCTGAACGTTTTCTCACTATGATGATATCTCACACTGCCACCTGGTGGAATCTTCCAGATTTACGTAAAGTATGCACGCAAATATAAACAGTACCCTTGCGTAGCAGTAGCGTCCACAGGTGTACACATCGCGTCGCGTGAAGTATAAACCAGACCTTATATTGGTGTTTCAGCATTACTCTTAATAGCTTTTAATAAAACATTTTAGAATTAAATCATTTGTTAGAACAAATATTTTTAAAGTTAATGTTTGCCATTAAGCCATGACCCTTACCAGGAAAAGTTGTTGATGAAATGAAGTTTTTCATTAGCATATGTACTAGTTTGCCAGGATTCATAGGCACACCTAGATTTTATATACTGCCCATTTCATGTGTCATTATTATCAATTTGGCCTGCCTCCAAAAGGTTTACCCACCTCTGCTTTAGGTTAATAAGTATAGAAAAGGGTGAGTAATGAGATTGATTTGGTCCCCATTCCTATCTTTGCTTTAGGCCCCCAGATCATTAAATCCTCTTCTGGATATAGTTAGAATGGGAAAGGGCTGCTTTACAATATTCAACAAGAAATAGTCAAACGATAACAAGTCACGATATCATAATGACATTTTGTGTTTTAAAACCATGGCGAAGACATCTCATGATGGAAATGCAGCCTGACATGCGCTGCTGCTACTGCTCCACTCGCTTTTAAAACTGCACAGGTGTCAGGGCTGGCCACCCTTCTGTGGCTTGCCTGAATTCTACCCCAGCCCTGTCCAATTCTTTTCCCATCTCCACTGGCTTGATTGCTATATGTTGATAGAAAACACATTTGCATTTCCATTTATGTTCAAATTTGCTAAAATGTCTACAGTGACTTAATTCTATATTTTAAAATTGCTTTTTTTCTTTCAGAAATACATCATTTTGTACATATTTAACAAATGATACTTGAGCCAAGTATATAGTTAGCAGCTTTTATTATTATCAAAAATATCTGCAGTGAGAAATTCAGCATTTTAGTAATTACTGGTTATTATTTATCCCTTAAAATTGTAACATGTTTTAAGTTATAATTAAGAAATTCAGGCACCAGAAAGAACTTTTATTTAATAAAAACACAAGCCTGTTTTTGACATGGTCTCTTAATTTTGTATTATCATTTGAAAAATACAGGCAATGTAATAGCACTAGCAGTAAATATTCTTTCTTTAATAAATGCAAGTTCAGAAACAAGTACATTTGTCAAGACTTCAGCAAATATACAGGGGTGTAAAATATCATGGGTTGTGTAGCCCCCCCCAAACACACACACAGTTTTCTCCATTTCTGGGGGATGTTTGAGGAATAAAGGTTGAGAAGTACTGATTTAGATGCATAATACACAAAAAAGGTGATGGTGAGATATTCAAATGAAGTAAAAATACGTAACTAACGGTAAACTGGCTAGAGGAAAATAACAACAAAGCCCTGCTTTTCCATTTTGTTGAACCGAATTAAACAAATTATATTCATGGGTTCCACTTATTAAGCACAACCTTTGTAGCTGTACTGACCCATGTATCTATCAGAGTTACAAAATTTAGTATTCCTTCACTGATTTAATAATTTTGGTAAAATGCTGAAATATTGTATTAAATGGTTCTTTTTCTTGGTCTTTGAAAAGATGGTATGCAAAAAATATATCCACTATTATAGGATATGGTAATTTAAATTGTTTACTGTTATACCTTATTTTGTCTGTTCTGTTACTGGTTATTAAAAGCTTTATATGGTAACAGTGGGTGATTGTACTGTGATGTATCTTTACTTTTCATAAGGACCATTTTGATAAAATGAAGAAATTCCAAAATATTTTTAATTTGCATGTAAATTTGCAAACTTGAGCATTCTGTATAAATTGCATTAATTGACAGTGCAAAGTAACCATAGCCAGATTTGAACTGGCTCCTTCAGAAATTAATTACAAGTTTTGACACGAAAAAAAGTAATGTGGCATCATCATGTCATACTGCATACAAAACTTAACACTACACAATAAAAATTATTAATAAAGCAAAAGTAGCCTTGGCCCTAATGCCACTCAGTTGCATAGTTCTTGATTACTGATTATTATTGTTATTATTATAGCATGCATTTTGTGCATTACAGTGTGGTTATTTAAATTCAGTCTCTAAAACAAAATCATTGTTAGTTTTAGAACATTTAGGCTATATGTCACTTAATTCCATGTGACAATCTTAGTTCATCCTAAGCTATTCAAGCTAATTGAAGCCTCTACCCAAAACTTGGAAGTCTCCTCCAGTCATTCAGTTGAACTGGTATTACAATATTGACACCACTGTCAGTTGTGGTGGATGACAGTCTGTTCTCTCTCAATCTAGTCCCTCTTACAAAATGTGTACCTTGTGCTTAAAAAAAAAAAAAAAATCCTTTTTTTTTTTCTCATTTTCATTGCAAGAACACTAAGAGTACACAAAATGAATGAAATCAAAGTAAAACAAAGCATATCTTTATATTTGAATGTAAAGCAGAGATAGTGTATCTATCATCATGTATTTTATGTCCTGTAATTCAGAACAAATTCAGCATATTATTCATGTCAGACATTATGTAAGTTAGGCTATATTGACATTACTATGAAATATTAAAATGTAAAGAGTCAATAAAGGCAAAAATATAATTTTTCACACATTATACAAACAATGTAGACAGAATGAATGGAATGGGAAAAACATTGACTTTATCTTTTTCAATTTTAAGTCAATCTATGGCAAACTTATTTCCCAGTACTGTAAATGCAGTATACATCCACTTCCTTATAGCACTGTCATCACTGTTAGATTACAACAGGGTTTTTTCAAGTTCAGTCCTGGAACGCCTTTTTGACTGAAGGTTTTTGTTTCAAGTAATGTCTTCTTTTAAGTGGACTCCTGTTAATTATGAAGGTTATCATTTGTCAGTTTCTATGTTTTCTTCTGCTACTATAGAAATTACAAGGTGCTTTGACAACTGGATGAGGTAAGCATCTACTGTATGTGCATTAGGCAGAGATCTTTATATCTTGCTGTTTTAAGCATTTTGTACTTTGTTAATGTTTTGTAAGCCATTATTTGCTAGTAAGTGCATGAGTGGATTACACTGAAGTTGCTGTTGCCCATTAGTATTTATTGCACCCATGTTTAGAAAAAAAAGTGATTTTTAAAATGTCAAAACAAAGTTAATCATTTAAAGCTATGACAAGTAATTCTTAATTTCTTCAAATTTAAATCTCACACTGAAACCCTTTCTGAATGCCAAATAAGAAAAAAGTCACCCAATTAAATGAGATCTGTTAAAGGTAAAAATGATTCACTGTTTGAGAAATTGGGTGGAGCAAAACCTTGGGGTCCATGTCTGGATTTGTAAACTTGTTAATTAGAACATGTTAGGATCTTGACTAAACATATATTAATTGTAATTATGCACAGCAACCACACTTGCCATTTGCCCAAGGGCACAACAGAGGATGATTACTCATCAAGCAAAGTACTTTACCAACCCTGCATGACTGGCACAGCCACAGAGCATTATATTCTTTGCACACAGAAATAAAATGAAATATGCATGAAAATAGCAAGTAGATATAAAAGATGCATTAACTTAAAAACAACTTGCATATCACCTGTGTTTTTAGATTTCCGCTGTCACCAAGACAACAGTGTGGTCTTTTGTATATTTTATTTAAATCTCTTAGCTGTTGTAACAGTAACTTCTTTGAAGTTCCCCCTTATTCATTTGCTTTGCTGGCACAGTTATTTTCTGTTTTGACATGGCCATGGGTGTTTGGTACTGTGCACGGTTGCTACTATGGGGACAATTTTGTCTCTGACTTTTTACATCTTTTGTCATTTTTTTTTTTTTTTTTTTTAATAAAGCATCCATTTATTGACCAAAGATAAAACAATTTTTATTTTTTGCTTCAGGTACTAAGGAAAGGTATTTTGGACTATATGACTTACTTTTGTTGGAGTACATTGTGTAGTTTGACAATCTCATTCATAAGCATTTTTGTCTTGCCCTTCAATTTCTGTAAGCAGTTCCTCACAAATCACAATACAGTGCTGGCAAAAAAGATGCTTTCAACTCATTATTGCATGGCAGAAATGGCAGAAGCATTTCTCGGTTTGTTACTGTTGTCGACATTTTCTTGGCCCAACTCGGGTTATTTCCCAAAGTCTTAACTTATATCTGGATGGCTGAAAAAAGTGAGCATTTCATATGTTGATAGACTAAAAGAAAAACAGTAAATTAAACAAAATGGACTTTGAATAATAGATAATGACATCATTAAACATACAAAGGCTTCTTGAGAATGTGAGAGCCATACCAGGCAGTTGGGCAGTTGTCACAGGGAGCTGCTAAGCTTCGATGCAAGTGTCAAAATGTTGGCTTTTACGTGAAATGTGAATCATCTATTAAGGCTATCTGTAATAAATAAAGATGATTGTTAACATGCTGACAGGCAAATGGGGAAATTGGTTTTAACAGAGATCCTCTCACCCTTTCTGTGACACAGCACACAGGCAAATGTCATATGTCTTTGGAAAACAAATTTACTATTTTGTGAAAAGTGAAACCTTTCGATACATAGTGATCTTACTGAAATAAATGAAGCCAGCATAAATTCATAAGTCTACAGAGCAATCCGTTGCCAGGGAATAAAGACTAATTTATAGAAAAGAGTTCTCTACAATGTCACATTACATAGACTAATGTAGGAATCTTTGGTAAGATTTGAAGAATTTGATACAGTAAGCCTATCTTTTAATAAGAATGAAATTTATAATAAAGGTTTCTTGAACGTGGCACTTTTGTTAGCACCAAATTCTCATTCAGAGAGGTTTGAAGTCTTTGTACACGAATCAACATCAGTATTTTTTTAAATAACTTGAAGAGTGGCTAAATTTTAAATAATGTTAACTTTATTATGCAGCAAGCAGGCCAATATTAGCTATTGATTCTCATCCAGAATTAACTTGGTACTGCTCTTAATGTACTGTTACTATTTATTAATCTAATTGTGTAAAATCTGTAACCATCAGGGACTCTATAAAATAAAGTTTGCAGAGGGTTTGAAAGAGACAGTTTCTCAACTTATGTGAAAAGTTAAGTAATTCCAGGTTTTACTGCTTCACATGAATTTCAGTGTGCAATTATTGCAGATGTCCTGCAGTTATGCTCTTTCAAGGCAAAAAAGCTTTTGTTATTTCTACATTTATCCCTTTCTGAATTAGTTCAGTTTAGAAATAAAAAATACATGAGTTGAGCCTGCTTTGAGAGTTAGGTGATTTGAATCTGCGACTCATCACTTGATGATCACTTGGTTTTCCAATTGGAGTACAGGCAGATCATGTGACTTGCTCATAGTCAGTGTCAGGATTTGAACCCACAGCCTCGGGGTTTGAACTCCAAAGCCTTAACCACTACATCACACTGACTGCAACACTATAACGCTTCCATTGGGCAGGTGTTTATATGGCTCAGCTTGTAATACTTTGAAGTACAAAGCAGACCAGTCTGATACAATCTTAAATGTATTAACAGAAGCACATAATTAAGGCAGACAGATAGCATACTTTAGTGGGTGCTGCATTTTTGTCATTTGCTGGGCATTGAAGCCAAAGTGATGTTCATTAATGTAACGACTAATGAATGCAGTGGAAGCACATTCAACACAATTAGCACGGGAAGCATCAATTTGTTGCTCATTCTTGTTGAGTTAGTGAATGGATGATTCTTTTCATGCTATCATTGTTTCTTGCTTCGAAGACTTTGATTTTCTTGTATTGGGCCTCAGTGTGTGAGGGTAAGATTAACCGAATATGCCATGCTTCTAAAAGTGATAGTGTTTTATAATGTACTCTTATATGATATAATACAAGCTGTTTCATTGAATCGTGTAGAACAGTGTGTCTTTGTGCCTGAGGTTGTCCACCTAATTAGCAGAACTCTGAAATTGAATTTCCTGAAACTGTTTACTTGTACTGTCTCCCTGGTGCTCATCTTATAGGTTCTTTAATGGCACTCACATTATTATTATTTTTTTCCTCATTCTGCACCATACTTTGCAAAAAAGAAGAGGTTATGGTCTTTAATATCAAATGAGTCTGTAGTTAGTTGCTTCCAAGAAGGACCTTCATACTTTCTAAAGTAGTTGTTTTGATTCTTTAAAGATTGTTTTAAACAATACAACTAGTTCTTCCCGATAAGGAAAATTATTCAATGAGTCAACAGTGTTCAACAGGTTAGATTGAACACTCAGCATGGACTTCCATAGAGCACAACACCAAAGAGGACTTTTAAGTGAATAAGAAAACAAATTGGGGAGAAAAATATTCTCTGGGCGGTATATTGAATGGGCAACTTTCTGAAAATGAATATTGCTTCTGTGTTTAAGTTTCATATTACACTGTACACCAGTAACTTACAGTGGGAATTCTCTTGAAAGATAAAAAGAAATCTTCAAGAGATGTCAAGTTGCCACAAAAATAATATGTATACTTGATGAATATAAATAAATGCAATTTTATTTTTTTTTTGTTTGTTTTTTTTTAACAATGTAGATTGTAAGGTGAAAATGGCATCAGGTAGTTCTAGCAGCGACGAGGAAAGAAGTTTGCGGGAGTGTGAGCAGTATGTACAGAAACACAACATTCAGCAGCTTCTGAAGGACTGCATTGTTCAGCTGTGTACAGCCCGACCGGAAAGGCCAATGGCATTTCTTAGGGAGTACTTTGAAAGACTGGAAAAGGTAAAGTGCTGTCTGACTTGTTTTTTGGCACATTCTTAAGAATTTATTTTCTTAAAGTATTTTTTTTTTTATTATTGCCTTTTGAAAATCTCTTTGAAATGTTTCTACTTTAATATTCTTCTTCTCTACACCTATTGTAATCACTATTGAACAACGCTGTACCACTGTGAATACAGTATGTCATAAGTAACTTTAATAGTGAGAATACGGTATTGAAACATTTTTAACCTGTAATTTTTAAGGGAATGCAACTTCACTTATTTTAAAGTAGAGTACCATTTTAGTACATTTATCTATACTCTAATACCTAACTACCATTTTATGACCTGCTTACCCAGTTTAAGGTCATGAGAATCTTTTGTTTTGTTTTTTTTATGATCCTGGTAAGTTATCCACTAATTAGAAATACTGATGAAAAGATGAAGTGCAAAAAAAAACAGAGATGCATTGTGAAATATAGTCTACAATGTATGACTGCTTAATTTACTGTAGGAGATTTACTTTAGGGTAATTTTTAACTGGCCCTTTTTCACGCATTACATTTTTTAATACATTTTAGCCCATTAGTATTGTAATTAACAAGAAAATAATGATGTTACCAATTAAGAGATTAGTGTAATATGGACTGATTTTGATTTTGGAATATTTGGAATGTTCTAGCTTGAGCTGGAGCTTTTCACTTAGTATTTCTGACTACTTTCCTAGCATTGACTACCTGCACATTTGTTATTGTTAAATGTGTGGATGTATACTTCAAAGTTGTATTATACTTTACTACTTGGTAAAATGTCTATAGCAGACATAATGAAAGCAATTTATCTGTTTTTTTTTTTTCTCAGATGGTGAGGAGGTGAAGTAAATCAGAAACTACCTCTAAATGTAATGCCATCACAATTCATTAAGCTCGTGTACAGTAGGTCAGTTAGGTCCTTAAGCATTTATGGGGATAACAGTCTCTGTAGCAAACCAACACAAACACACTAGTCATTTACAAAATCCTACAAAGGGAAAGTAGACTGATACCTGGAACTAGCTGCGAGTTGCTCACAGTTCTCTGGACACCATGTTTAGCTAGTCAAGCCAAAGAGAAATTCCCATTTATGTCCTGCTTGTGATTATTTGTGTTTATCTTACAAAAGGCTCACTTTCTACTGGAGTTGCATTATACTGTGTGTGTAGAGGCTTCGAGTAACTAGGACAATTTCCTCAATTCTTATTTTGTTTAAAGCTGCAAAGCTGTATTTACACCCCTTAATGCTGCCATACTCTTATCAACCTGTATTTTTTTATGCAGGATCTATGAATGTGTTGTTCTTCTGTCATGCATGCTTACTCTCTTTATTGCCACCTATTTTCATTTTGGATAAACATTCATAGCTCAAGAAAGAATTAGACATCATTTGTAGTATATTCACTGATGTTCTTGCCGATAAAATTAAGAAAAAATCTATAGATGTGTTAATTTCAGAAGGTGCATCATTGAGAACACCCTGTACTGAACAGCAGTAATATATAGTATGTACCTTTGGTCACTGCAAGGACATGAATAATGGAATCTGTTGTTGTTTCAACATGAAAAGAATGAACTACTCCAAAAATGAATTGTATATTAAACCCATATTTATAATTTATATTACTTTCTAATGTAAACCACTGCATAATGTTATTTTATTTATAGTACTATTAACGATTAAAAAAAAAAAAAAAAAAAAAATTTTGCCTAGGTTAAAATGTGGATGCAAATAATGGTAGAGAACTTACTAATTCATAATTAGTTACACATTTCTTGTTAATTCTGAATAATTTCTTTTAGTTCAATGACTTGCTTTAAATACTGTTTTCACTTTTTAATATGTGTGTTTTACCAGGAGGAGGCCAAACAGATAATAAATCAACAAAAATCAAGCTTTCGCTCAGATTCTCGAGAAGATGAAATCTCCCCACCTCCACCAATGAATCCGGTTGTAAAGGGGCGTCGGCGACGTGGTGCCATTAGTGCTGAGGTATATACTGAAGAGGATGCTGCATCCTATGTTAGAAAAGTAAGTATCTCTTTTTGGTACCTATGTGAAGAATTCTCTTTTTTATTTCAGAATAGTACAAGTATTTGTATTTAATTAGAAGTTTTCCTATAAATTGTGTTTTCTTGTGCTTTAAGCTGTGTCATTTACAATGCAGTGATTAGTAGTTGAAAATATCCGTTTACTACTATTTAGGTGCTTGCCTGATAATTTATTTCTTAGTTGGCTATGCAACCATTTTTTTTGTTTGTTTTTTGTTTTTTTTTTTTTTTTTTTTTTTTTACATTAA
>JANRMT010062846.1:29116103-29126822 GCA_026402145.1 Polypterus bichir lapradei | reverse complement strand
GCAATATAACAAAGAGTGAAAAATTGAAGGGGGTCTGAATACTTTCCATACCCACTGTACATTTTACTTCCAGGTGAGCACTCATTGTCAGCTCTCGCACACACACAAGCCTGCCCCTACACATAAGGCAGACTTAAACCTGCTTGATTTTGTTGGGGCAATAGGCAGGCTATTCCGGCTGAGTCACTGGGTATGTCAGACTTCACGACTAAGTGAGGGAAGTTTTTGGGCTCACACTCAGAGAATTATGTAGATGAGGTATGTCTGACAATTCCTGGAAAAGTCATGTAATATGACATTATTAAGACATCAGCAGATTTCTGAAGTCTCTTGTCTGTTTATTCATGAGTCATTCTGCTATACCCTTTTATTGTAAAATTCAATATGTTCTGTTTTCCTCAGAGAGTAATCAAACTATTCTTGCCATTTTCTTTGCAGTACTTATTCATAACTTTAACTTGCATTGTTCGTAAACTTGGTGCACAGAACTCTTTTTTTATTTTCCACAAAAGGTCCAGTATCCTATTGTTAGTTTTTGTTATTTTACTGTAACGACTTTTAACTGCAAAAGGTTTTTGTGTATATTGGTGTTGTATAGTCATGCTTTGAAGTTAGAAAATAAGGATAGGGGAAAGGATAGATTCTAGTATCTTGTAAGGGCAAAAGTAAATGTAGTTCAAGATTCAGTCTTTGTCGATGGACAGCCAGTGTTAATTTAAATATCAGTGTGCCACTGCTAAAATAACAATAATGAATTTAGAAAATGTGCCATTCTTCAGTTGTTTTGGAGAAGAACTGTTTTAATATGTTAAGCATCCCTCAGATTCCAAGGCATTTTGTGGATGGATTGCTGCATGTATGCTACACATGCTTCCTGAAAAATTATGTAAAAAAGTAAGGATCTGCGCTGGTATCGGGAAGGGTGCCACTTGAAATCCCATTATGGCTAAAAGGGATCCTACTCCACTGGGCCCTTAAAGACCCATAACCTGAAAGTTGCTCCATGGGCGCTCTACAGTGGCTGACCCTGCGCTCTGACCCCCAAAAATCAGATAAAAAGACAATTTCCCTTTTGGGATTAAAGTATATCAAATCCATATCAAAAAAAAAAAAATTGGACTGGTGACATCACTTTTAGAGTACAGGCTAGCCACGCACAGCATAGCTCACACCACCACATAGATTACCAAATCAGTACTAGAACGGTGATGTCGGCAGTCTGTACTTCTCCTGCAATTTATAAACATAATTTCAAGCTGTATTTTTTTTTTTAAACCTTAAAAGCTCTCACATGAAAGAGTATTTTTCATTTTTAAAGAGAGAAAAAAAAAACATATTCGGTCCCCTCGTTTTCACTAAAATATGTGCATGTTCTGATTTTTTTTTTTTTTTTGACATCATAGTTATTTCTTACACACTACAGTTCCACTTGTTTGGTGAAATTACTGTATTTGGTTGAGATTAAGAAATTGGAAAAATCATAACTGGTATAAACCCTTACACAGTGACTATATAAACCTGCATAAAGAGAAAAAATGTACATTTCCTTCCACATACCCAAATAACCTAAAAGGAGCATCACAGCGTATTTTTCTCTTTTCTGGTTAATGAGCATAGTAATTAAAACCAAACAGTGTTCAATATATTTAGCTTAATATTAATGCCATGGCCTAAAGTTTAACAAATACAGTGAAAACAACACCTTAGTGATCTCCTGGTGATTTTAACCCCATATGGCTGTGTAAATGTATATATCTCTGACAGTTACAGTACTGTACAGTACTGAGTTCAATGTGTTTTCTTTATTTTCATGACTAAAGGCATCAAAACTATGAATGAACACATGTGGAGTTATGTACTTAACAAAAAAAGGTGAAATAACTGAAAACATGTTTTATATTCTAGTTTCTTCAAAATAGCCACCCTTTGCTCTGATTACTGCTTTGCACACTCTTGGCATTCTCTCGATGAGCTTCAACAGGTAGTCACCTGAAATGGTTTTTCACTTCACAGGTGTGCCTTATCAGGGTTATTTAGTGGAATTTCTTGCTTTATCAATGAGGTTGGGACCAGCGGTTGTGTTGTGCAGAAGTCAGGTTAGTTGGACAATCATTTATTTTTCAACAGGACAATGACCCCAAACACTCCTCCAGGCTGTGTAAGGGCTATTTGACCAAGAAGGAGAGTGAAAGAGTGCTGTAAATGGTCATGAAAATAAAGAAAACACATTGAATGAGGAGGTGTGTCCAAACTTTTGGCCTGTACTGTATTTACACATGTTTGTGTTTATAAAGTCAGTTGCATATTTTAGATATTTAAATTGCATATGTTTGAATTTAAAATGTTTTTTTTTTTTTTTTTTATAAATATGGCAAGTACAAATATTTTTATTTTTCCTGTTGCAGGGTACAGCAGCTGTACTGCAGCGTAGGTCAGAAAATGAAGAGTTTGTAGAAGTTGGGCGGTTGGGACCATCTGATTACTTTGGTAAGATTTCATTAAATATTGCTTATACTGTGCTTTACACATGTATGGGTTAGAATTTTCTATAAGTAAGAAGCTGAGAAGATTGGCAGAATGAAATGAAGTTAAACTTCATAATAATGCCCAATTAAATCTTCAATCATTTACTGAGCTTTTGCAGTGTTACATACAGTACTTATGGTATGTTTGCATTTCTATGCTAAAAAATAGTTTTGTTGGAGACATTAAGGTAAATGATACATTAGATTTGGTTTAAGTAGTGCTAAACTATTTAATCGTAAAGCTTTTTGTGAAAGATTTTTTTAATTTAACTACCATATTTGTCATTTTATTTGTTCAAATAAAGCCACAATTTAAAATTCGGAAGAAACATAAACTTAAAAATGTTTAAAGATCCACCAGAAAAACAACATGTAATGCCAAAAATTAACAGCATTGTGTTAGTGATAAAACAAATAGAACTAATAAAAGTGTGTGAACTAAGTCTTGCACTCTGTTTCTGCGGTGTAGCAGTGCCTGCATGTTTTTGTTTCTACCAAGTGAGCTCTATGTCCATCATTTCAGAGCAGACTTCAGTGTCATTGATTATTCCCATTAAGTAAAATATTCACAGGATGACGCTTAAGATTTAGTAGTAGTAACAAGCGATATTATGTTTTCATATATTATACACAATAGTAAGGAAGAGTTATTCACTATAATCTGAATAATAACTAATAGCCCTAGAAATGTGAAAATGTGGTTTGTCAAGTCAACAGTGCAATTATTTCACATAATAGCTATGATGTGTAATGATCATGAAGCAACAATACATACTTCAATGATAACTAACAATGTTCCTTTAGTGGATTGTTTGCTGGTTATCTTATTAATTCAAGACAAGTCCAGAAATGATGTGTTTAACTTTTGTAATTCTGTTTTTTAAAATTCCTTGTTTTGTTTTCACCCATTTACCTATTATCAACCTTTTCTTTTTCCTTCAGGTGAAATAGCTCTTCTAATGAATCGCCCTCGGGCAGCCACTGTGGTAGCTCGTGGTCCCCTGAAGTGCGTAAAACTTGACAGACCTCGCTTTGAACGTGTGCTGGGGCCATGTTCAGATATTCTCAAACGAAACATTCAACAGTATAACAGCTTTGTATCACTGTCTGTCTAAAGAATCTTTACCCTTTCTCTGATTGCAAGGTCCAGAAATGCAGTTTGCTTAGTTTATCATTTTTATGACATCTACTGGTCCACCAGCATTATGCTTTCTTAAGTGTTGGTTTCTGTGTGTCCAGCTCAGTGGTTTGAATCAGGTTTCCAATGCATTACTTTTTTTTTTTTTTTTTTTTTTTTTTATTATTCAGTTGCGTGCGTGTGTGTGTATGGAAATATGTAACACATACACAAAAAATAAAACTACTCAAGTTGTCTGTACTTCAGAGTTGCTACAAGTAAAAATACAATTTGAATTATTAACAAAGCTAAATGGTGTAAAGTGTATACTTTATCACTTTATATCAATTGAATAATGAAGCCACCTGATTTTAATTATTCTGCATTTTGTTTAAGAAAAAAAAAAGATTGAAAATTATAACGTTTCAAAATCTTCTGACAGATCCCCATCCATTCCCATTTGGTTTA
The DNA here is from genome assembly GCA_026402145.1 of Polypterus bichir lapradei. Taxonomy (NCBI): domain Eukaryota; kingdom Metazoa; phylum Chordata; class Cladistia; order Polypteriformes; family Polypteridae; genus Polypterus; species Polypterus bichir. Next base: position 29,122,712 of record JANRMT010062846.1, on the reverse strand, counting down.
GTGCCACCCACCACACATATACACCTGCACTCATCCCACCACCACATACTTAGCTAGAAACATTTTTTCCTTGAATTATTCTTTAAGAAAGGAGTTTGAGTTTGATAAAAAGCTAGTGTACCTTACACTGTAACTTCAAAATGTCATAAATGTTCACTGATTGTTGGAGAAAAGTCCATTTTAACAGACTTAATATTTTGACTATAAATCTAGTGCCAAACAGTAACTAATGGTTATAATTACCATTATAAGAACCATTATAAGCCAGAAGTTTAAATAGTATATGCATTTATTTCTTTGAAATAATGTCACTTCATTACATTTTTTCACATTGATGATTGATATCACCAAGGATTTGTGCTAGTAATTTTGATTTTTTTTTTTGTGCCTGGGTGAAGAGTTCAATTGGCAGATGGTGCTTCTCATAAAAATATTTACTTTTCTAACTTTGTATATTTGCCGTAAAGACTGTACAGTATCTGTGTAATGCATTGCAGTTTTATAAGTGCTGTTGTGGACATGAGGCAGATCAAAAGAGAACAGAAGTGAATTTTCTCAGTTATGGTTTGAAAGACAAGGTGGAGACACTTGCTTAATAATCAGTTCAAAAAATGTTAATACCATAACTGCTCAACAAATATTCTTATTATAGAAGTGTGAAGACTGACTTGTCAGGTTTCTGTTATAGCTTATCAAGATGATTTATTTCATCCCTCTTTTACCAAGAATTATTCAGAAGGTCTTAAAGATATTACAGTATTTTTACAGTTAAGTGTTAATTACTTCATGTGTACCAATGCTATTTTTTATGAAACGTCACAGTTTATTGATGTATTTAATCAAAATATATAATTATTTCTTGTACAGAATGAGGTAAAGTTGGAGAGTACTGTAGGTGGGAGTGGCAGCAAGCTCTTAAGATAATCCCATAAGATGTTTAAGGAGAAAAAACTCATTAAATGTATGTCTTTATACGTGTTATTTACAGGGTATCATCATGGTTTACTAAAATTATTAGGTCACATTTCATAAGACAAACAGAATCGCATGTCTACTGCACTTATCATTGCTTAAATATGGATTTGTTTAACATCATACATAGTTGACATTTATTTAGTTACAGCATACATATTGTGAAACCTTAATCCTTCTGTTGACCAAAGTGTATGTGCGTTTTCCTGTTAACATGTACAGTTTAGAAATTCCACAGATTTGTGTGCTATTTTTTTGTCTTTTGGAGACTAAAAGGCCATGCATTTCAAATCTGGTGCTGGCAGTTTATTTTTCAAAACATAGTTTTAATTTTAAAACAGTTACTACTATTTTTAAGGACAAAGTATGTCTTTACAAAAAAAAATGTATTTCTCTAAATAAAACCTTGAAATTCCCGTAAAATTCTTGTACTTGCACCACCCTTGATATGTTTGTTTTACCAGTATGGACAACTTTTTAGGTGCCATGTTACATGAAATATTTTGACTTGATCTTCCTAGGGTTTTTATTTGGCAAATTTTTCTTAGTACAATATGACACCTGAAACTCATCTGATTCAATAGTTAGTATTAAAAAGAGGCAATACCTGGAAAAAAAAAAATCAGAATCAAATTTTACTCTGAGCATGATTTTAAAAAAAAAAAAAAAACGGGGCTTTAAAAAGAAAAAATACATTTTTTAATGTCCACAACTCCCCATCCTTTTGACTTGCTTTTCACTCCCAGGTTTTATTTAGTCAGTTTATTTTATGATGCGTCAATCTGTTGCTTTAATTTAAGCATTTATTAAAATTATAGCTTTACCAGTGTGTGAAATCATAAGTATGTATGTTTGGAAAACACAGTTGACATAGTTTGCCTTAGCTTATGTGGTCGGGGCTTTAAAAATTATTACTTCTGGCCCAGTCTTCAGCAAGCATGTATTTACAGTTCTCTATGAGCTGTAGATCAGCAATGGACCATTTTTTTATTGTTATTCAATGACTGTATACGATTTGATTTATTTTATGTGCTAAAATGATAATCCTTTTGTTATAGATTGTCCTAATGGCAGATCAAGCAATAAAAAATTTAAATTCTTAACAAAAAGACTTTTCCATTTTTTTTTACTATGAATGTTTGGTTTATCGTGTATGTCAGTTTTCTTTATTTTAGACTCTTAGCCAACATGTTACCTTTTGGTGTTTACACTGTACTAAAAATAACTACACTGAACCTTTAATGTGTTTTAAAATTTAAAGTCCTCTTTATATATGTAAGATCAATTGAAGTAGCTGGCTTACAACTGCAGAGAGATTCCTGGTATTTATTTAAATATGCAGGTCAACCATGCGGTTCTCTTTAGTAGCATTGTGATATTGGCAAATGTTTCAATGTATAAATTTAACTCATCAAATTAATAACCAAGTTATATGCCGTGAATTCAAATATCCCAAGAGTCTAATCTTCAAGTAGGCGTTACACATACGGCACAGCATACAAGTACTAATGACAATTTATTGCTCCATGTAACTAGTTCACCTCTAATTTGAACTCACTGAGGAGAGCATGAAATTACGCAACTATAAGGCTGTTAATCTCTACATATCCTTGCTAATTTGTGACACAAAATAGTTTGTGCAAATTGAATTTAGAAAAAAATAATGGCAGTTGTGCTATATGCATGAATTATGGATTAAAACATTGGTTCCAGCAAAAAAATTACAATGTCCACTTGTAAAGAGAGAGCCTGAGAATGTAATTTTGCATGCACAAATACATTGGCACAAAAATGTGCTTACATTTTTAAAATAAAAGAGAATATTGTATCAGATTTCTGTTTCTCAAAAATAAACAATCAAAACTGTGAATCTTAAAGACCCGTATAAACACATTTTTCACTCAAAGCTTTTTTTCAAAAGCAATTGTCCTTTGGCTCAAAGATCTGCCATTCTTTAATGTATACAATACCTGACTGACATCATATCTCCTAAATATATTTATGATGTAGAAGCAGAGAAGGCTTTTGATCAGCATGAATAGGATTGTTTGACTCGGTAGTGTCAAGTTTGATCCAGAAATGGCAGACTGGATGTGACTGTTACGTTCAATTAAACTAACAAACCAAATCACTTGTAGGAAAATCAATTAAAAGGCATATTTTTGCAAGTCCTTATTCCTGCTTGTATCATTAAACAAATGTAATGCTTGGAGTGAGGAATATTCTCCTTAACTATGAAACATGAAACTGATTCACTTGAAGCAAGTTGATATTCTGGCCTTAAGATCCAGACCTTAATCATTTCTCTCAGCCCATATCAATTTCAACTACTCTGTGTGCTTTAATATCCACAGAATATAAAAGTTCAAAAAACATTAAGAGACTGGTACCATTATAGGCAAAAATTGGATTTCATTATCCGCAGTGGCCAAGTTAAAAGTAAATTGTTTCCCCCTTCATTGAAATTATTTGAGCAAACTTTATTAATCCCATAGGTGAAATTCAGAATTCTGCATTTAGTCTTTTTGCAAGAGCACCAAGATCTTTATAGAATTGTATATTCAATAATATTTTGTGGCATTCAAACAACTCAATGCAATGGTCTGCATGGACACTCTTCCCTTTAATTGTAAATTAGATTTTGTTCATTGTGGTACACTTTAACTTTACAATTATATAAACACCTCCATTAAACAACCAAGAGAACTCACCTTTATTGTCCTTAAGCGAATATTACATACATTGCATGAGTAACAGATGATAAGCACACAAACATTCTTCAAATACTTTTGCAGCTGATTTTTTTTACATGTGTGTATTTATCTAATAAAAACCTCTACACTGGGCCCACCTCTGTAAAAACCTGCTCAGGATTACGTCCCATCTGCCTGAGATGCTATTGAGCGTAGGCCTCGATGCCCATTTTTATGTTGTCAGAAGTCTTTCCACCCTCACTTGCTTTTTTGTGTTGTGCGGGATGACACCCTCTTCCTCATTGATTAATCTGACGTGTTTGCTTTGTTTTCCATTGTTAACACATTAATATTACTTGCCTGAAAGAAGCCTGTATAATATTTTAGTTCAAAATGACCTGGGAATGTTGTAGACGGTATAAAAATGAACATTCACATTCACCCAGTAGGGTTCAGCCAAGTTATTTTATAACATTAATAACCTCTCCCATATGAAGCGAATAATGTTAAGTGTCTCATAAAAATGGCTCCTGTCAAGTTGGTTGAATTAGATGGTAAACTTACATTAGTCAATAGATCAAGAAGAAATGGGCAGGTATAAACATCTGGATGACTTTGATAAGGGCCAAATTGAAAACAACCACAAACAACTTCTTACTGGAAGAGGTCAGCGAAGGCCATCTCATCTGGTACAAACCAACAGGAGGGCTTCAGATCACAGGTAATTTTAATGATGTCTATGGGAGTATTGTTCTTGTACTTATTGAATACATCCTTCAAACATTCACAGTGTAGGCTGGAAAAAATATCTGAACTCTTGACTTCAATAAAAGTGACCAGGAGTCAGCTTAGCTTCTCTCCGACAGGACAAAGAGTGTGGGATACTTAATTTGTCACAGGCTAGTTATAGGTACAATTATGTAGTGCCTCTGCTCCCTTGTTTGCTTTTTTTATCTTGTTCTCTGTTGCTTTGATGCATACAGAACTCCTTCATTCTTTTATATATTGTAACTTGCTTTCAGTCGCCTTTGCCTACAGGCATCTGATAAATAAATAAAGAAATAAGTGTTTTTGTCAAATCTTTAAATGTTTAACTTTGTTCTGTCATTTATGTTTTAACTATATGGGTTTGCTCTCTTAATTGTATCCAAATTCTTATTAGTAAATAGTGGCTTAAATAACCAGAACATCAAAACGAACAAAATATTATAAAGCAACAAAAAAACTTCTACATCTAACACACAGTCTCGTTTCACTCAATAAAAAATTTGGCACAATCAGTTTGTACTTTTTGAATTTGTACCGAAAAAGATAGAAACTTTGAGTAAGAGTCCAATTAATATATATATATAAAAAATACTTTTTAAAAACCACACTAAGTTAAAAAGTGTACTAAAAAGTAAAAAACAAGTCTCTCATATTTATTTTATGAGTGATGTATGAGAGACTTATTTTTTACTTTTTAGTACACTGTTTAACTTGATATGTGTGTTTTTTTTTAAAAAGCATTTATATACCTGTATATTCAACTTTTTAGTCTTGGATTTGTTTTAGTATAATTTTGTAATCAATATTTTAAAACTTTAATATGTCTGTTACTAGCGCCATCTATTGGTGAAATCTTGATCTATTCTTCATGTGAAAATATAATTTCTTAATTAACATGGATTAGTTGATCAATTAGTGAAACCGATTATTGATTCATGTATTGTCATCTAAAGTGAATAAGTGTGCAAAATTTCAAGTTATTTAGATAATTGGAAGTGGGTTATATATCAATTACAAGATTTGTACCAGACAACAAACAGATGAAGTTAATATAAGCATGGTAAAAATAAAAAGATGTTTTAGTGGAACTCCTGCAGCCACAGAGAGCCAACCAAGGACTGAACTTAAGACCACTGATAAGGTCACGTTAAGCTGACCTCACTGTGCCAATCCAGGCTTTCTCTGCCCATCAAAGGGCTTATAGGGTTGCACTAACTGCAGCTAAGAACAAATTATGGCAGAATAATAGAAAGTGGTCATGATAACCTGGGGGTTTTGTTATCCGTAGTTCATAAACTGCTTTAACCTGCATCTGGCCCAATTATCTCCTCTACCTAAGCCTGTAAAAAAAGTCCTCCACTTTTTTGATCATACAATTTAAGATCTACATAATTCAACTAATTTAAATCCATTTATATGTTTCCCTGTCTTCCCACTCCATCCAGCACCTTTTCTAAATTCTCACCTGCACATCTGCATTTGTTAAAGACCTGCTTTGTAAGATGAGGCTGACTACCTGTGTACTGGATCCCATCTCCACCACACTTCCTGAATCTTGCCTTTATGCCATAATCCAGAGTGTTACATCAATAATAAATACATCCTTTGACACCGGTTTTGTGAAAGCCACTTTTAAAATCGCTTCTGTAACCCCAATGTTAAAAAAGTCTGAACTTGATGCTGACAAAACTTAATTTTTGGCTTATTTCTTACTTACTACTTCTATCAACAGTTCTTGAGTGAATTGTAGCCTCCCAAATCACCAATTACCTAAATTCTAATTTGATGGAACCCTTTCAGTCTGGTTTCAGAGCACAACACAATTATAAAACTGCTCTGCTTTGAGTAACCAATGATTTGCTTATGGCAGCAGACTCTGGACAAACCAGTATATTAATTCTGTTAGATCTTAGTGCAGCTTTTGACACTGTTTGATATGATTTTCTACTGTCCAGAATGGAGAACATGCTGGGTATCTCTGGCACTGCCCTCCAGTGGTTTAAATCCTATCTGACAGGCAAGTGTTTGTTAGCTCTGGCAACAGCAGATCCAGCTCAGCGCCAGTCACACAAGGAGTTCTTCAGGGATCTGTCTTCGGCCCTCTGCTCTACTGTATCTACAGTGGGTACGGAAAGTATTCAGACCCCCTTCAATTTTTCACTCTTTGTTATATTGC
>JANRMT010062846.1:29079597-29115703 GCA_026402145.1 Polypterus bichir lapradei | reverse complement strand
CTTTCCGTACCCACTGTATATGCTTCCCTTTGGCCATATTATTCGTACTTGGACTTGGTTATCATTTTTATGCAGCTGATAATCAACTCTATTTCAATGTTAAAAGTAAAACTTCATCAGAGCTTTCTCAGCTCACAACTTGCCTCAGTGACATTAAAACCTGGATGGAGCAGAACCATCTCAGTCAATTTTTGACGGTGATGTCATCAGAACTTCTGATGCAAGGAGTCTCGGTGTCATTTTTGATTTCCTCCTTTTCTTATTCCAACCACAAAAACTACATTAAGAAACTTTCTTAATTCCACCTCCATAAGATATACCGTGTTCGCTCTTACCTCCCCTTTTTCTAATGCTGAGAAACTCATCACTGCTAACATCCCACATCGATTATTGTAACTCCCTACGGGCTGGTGCCCCTTTAAATGTTCTATCACATCTCCAGTTCATTCAAAACTCTGCTGCAAGAATCCTTACGCAAACCAGCAACAGCGAGCACATCACACCCATCCTGCTTCACCTTCACTGGCTGCCTGTGTCTTACAGGGTTGAGTATAAAATTCTATTATTAACCCACAAAGCCTAAAATGGCCTCACGCCGGACTGCATCAGTGGCCTTCTCCATCACTCCACTCCTGTTCACCCACTAAGGTCCTCTGATTCTGTTGTGCCTCACACTAACCTGCACCTTATGGGTGACAGGACCTTTTGCTGTGTAGCGCCCAGACTTTGGAATGACCTTCCTGAATTAATGAGATCAGCTGACTCCATTCATTCTTTTAAAAAACAACATAAAAGTCATCTGTTCAGGAAGGCGTTTAACTTAAACCGATACTCTGACCCTTCTTTCAGTTTACTTCTCTATCCAGAAGCTCAGGATAATTTGTGTGTGTGTGTTACAGTATATCACAAATGATGTGAGTTGTTCAGGCATGCTTTTAGTATTATACTCTGGTTTCTTTTTTCCTGTATTCTATTTAATGCTGTGTATATCCTGTGTTTACCTGTTTTTTTGTTCTATGGAGAAAACATTTGAATCCAGTGTTACATATTCCCTGCTGTTAGTGCCTTGAGCATGGGAAAGGCGCGATATAAATAACATTTATCATTATTGGCTCATTGCCATAAAGGCACACCCAGGAGGTGCAGATGCCACCCTCTCCTTCAGGAGCTGCTTTGTCCTCCCAAAAGAGAGAAGCTGCAGACTGCGATACCTCTGACGTTAGACACGGAACGCCCTTGACGGCGCACTCCATGTAATGACGACTGCCGATGCTGCACTAGGCCTTATTAAAAAACTTAAACATGTGACGGTCTAACATTAACATGGACGAAGTGAAGTTTTATAAACGTCTGTTCGCGATTCGTCAGCGTTGGCATCCCCGAAAAACAAAGCATAAACAATGTAGATGCATAAAATCTAATAGAAATCTTTTAACGATGATGACATTGTGTTAACAGCGTACATCCCTAATCTTTCAATTTACCTTTTACAACTACGGTTGCTGATTAATAAATCAATTAATATCTATCCATGCTAATTTTTGCACTGTACTTTTGTCCAGCGTTTAGAGGTGACGTTAAAGTACAAACTTAATTGTAGTGACTTATACACGCTGCCTCTGCTGCAATCCCTTGTATATAAATTATTAAATTAAAAAAATATATCTCCATCAGTTCTAGTAGTCTCGCTCCTTTTTCTTGTTGCATCGAAGCAGTGCAGCTGTGCCGAGAATTAGTGTGATCATGTGATTGCACATGCGCAGTGAGGACCTTTTACGTCACACCTCTCTCTCTCTCTCTCTCTGTGCAGCTGACAGGCAGTAACATGAAAGCGCAGCACAGAGAGAGAGTGGTGGGATTTGTGCTGTTAAGTGGTGATGGACGATTCGTTCTTTTTGAACGACTCTTTCCAGTAAACCATAAGAACCGTGAAGAAAAACGACTCGGTTCAGTGGGGCTCAAAGGCACTAGTGCTAAGGCGCATGCGTGACATCGTGATTTGTCCGCTGGTGGAAGTGTAAACCGGATGCGCAAGAACCGCCTGAGTCACGAACCATTTTATTCATCATTCTCGTTAACGAGTTGCACAATCCGCATACCTTTGTGATTCTGTAATGTAACATTTTATTTTAATTCTGTATTTTAAATGTGTTATCAGGCTTTGTGAACGGAAATAGGGCAGCGGCATATGAATTATCATGATAAATACGTAGTGAATTATATATGTATAATTAATCATATATTTATAGGTAACGAATAAAATATAAATTAACAAGCAAATTAATTGAAACAAAAAGAGATCCAACTCTGATGGGCCCTTGAGCAAGGCCCCTAACTTTCAATTGCTCCAGGGGTGCTGTACAATAGTTGACCCTGCGCTCTGACACCAAGGGGTATAAAAAAAACCAAGTAACTTCCTTTGGGATTAATAAAGTATAAAAGTATAAATAAAGTATTAATAAAATATGCTCACATCTAGGGTTGCCTGACGTCCCTTATATACGGGACATGTCCCATATTTGATAATTTTGTCCCCTGTCCTGTACTGACCTTTCACAGACACCCAAATGTCCTGTATTTGTTCATTTTAAAATTTCATAATAAAAATATATTTTTACTACCTTCTTACGGTACTTAGTTTTAACTTTAGAAGTTATTATACTTCTTTTCTCAGATTCTCTGGATGAAAATAACCCAAATGTATTAAAAACATAAAGCAAGGATTTTAATGGGTTATGAGGAAAACAAAAGTAAAATCATTTGAAAATTATTTAATACAAGCTAAAAAAATTTCTGTAAAAGTGAAATCATTTGAAAATATTTATTTAAAACAGACAACAGAGAAATATTTAATACAGGCAGTTAGAAAAAAGTGAGCGTGGCAAGTAGTAACAACACATTTTGTTGACACTATGTAGCAATGTGGATACAGAACTTTATGTTTTTAACTTATGTCTCTACTTTTATATAATGTATTGGTCTGGGTGTCACTTCGTGTCTCTGCCGATCGCGTTGTCGGAGGGGGGGGGGAGGGGGCTGAACGCACGCTGAGGAGATGCGGTCTGATCAGCTGCTCTCTTTCTGCTGCTGCTGCCTTGCTGCTTGTTCTGCATGTCGTGCTGTGCGTCGATCATTTATTTTGTCTCACTGCCTTGTCTCGCATGACCTTAAATTGTCTTCCAAGAAGATCACGTATCGTCTCCAAGATTTTTTTTATAATAGAGAGATATATAGAGAGAGATTTTAAGAGTGTCCAGTATTTCTAATTTTCTAATCTGCCAACCCTACTAAAGTCAGTACATGATATGACCTCCTGTGCTCTTGTGAAGCACCTGAATGCGATTTGGCATGGAATCCACCATTTCTGAACAGACTTGGAGGATTTTGGGGTCTGAATCATCTTTTCCATGGTTGTGCAGTCTATTCCACAAAGTTGTTGCTTACAGATAGGGCTTAAAGACCACCCCGGCCCCTGATTTTTTTGATCTTGGGCCGTGTGGTATAAGATTAGCAATGAAATTCCACTACTTGAACAACCTTGAAATCCCAACGAACACCACTCTTCAATTTTATATACGCGTATAACTCACATAAAACCCCAAGGGGGAACACTCCCTCGACAAGCTCTCAACCCAGCTCTTAAAAATGTGTAACACAGCGAGTGAAAGTTTGGGGTTGAGACTGTGACCATTCCCTAGAAATGCCCCTGGCTGGCTTCACATTTGTATTATTTCACATGTCAGCTGTGCTTTTGGGTTATGTTGGGATTTTAGGACTTTATCACACTGTGCCATGCCCACAGAATTTCCAGTGACCCCCTTAGTATTTTGGTGTAGAGCCTGGACTGACTCTGTGTTTTATTATACAGTGGCACTCAATTTTGATGTGAACACCAGGACGATTATCCTGTAGAAGATTGTCAGCTGAAGTGCTGCATTCGCCTCGATCATTAATAACAAAAACATTTATTTCTATAGCACATTTTCATACAAAAGATGTAGCTCAAAGTGCTTTACAAGAAGACTGAAGAGAAAAAAACAAAATCTAAAAATAAAATTAGGCAATTCTAATTAACATAAATAAAAGTAAGGTCCGATGGCCAGTGAGGACAGAAAAAAAAAAATAACAGATCTGCAGGGGTTCAGAGGCCACGAGACCACCCAGCCCCCTCTAGGCATTGTACCGAACATAAATGATTTCAATCAGTCCTCATTGTTTTCAGGGTTCACACGGAAGAACTTGATGATGACGGTCATGTGGACCTCTGGCCTTTAATCCATCAATGTAGGGACATCACGGTGCTTTGATCAGGTGGTGGTGGCGCAGATCGCCACCACAGAAAACCAGAAAAAGACCACTTCTTTTAAGTTTAGCTCTTGGAATTCTAAGCAGACCCTCATTTGAAGATCTAAGGTTACGATTTGAAATGTAAGATGAAAGGCATACCAAAATACAGGATGGAGCGAAATTATTTACGGCTTTGTAAACCATAAGCAGGATTTTTAAGTCAATTCTAAGTGGCACAGGTAACCAGTGTAGTGACATCAAAGCTGGGGTGATGTGCTCGGATTCTCTTTTCCTAGTTAAGATTCTAGCAGCTCCATTCTGCATGAGTTGCAATCAATGTATGTCTTTTTTGGGTAGACCTGAGAGGAGTGCGTTACAGTAATCTAGCCGACTGAAAACAAAAGCGTGAACTAATTTCTCAGCATCTTGCCATGTTATAAGAGGTCTAACTTTTGCTATATTTCTTAAATGAAAAAATGCTGTCCTAGTGATCTGATTAATATGCGATATAAAATTCAGGTCACAGTCAACAGTTACCCCTAAATTCTTCACCTCCGTCTTGACTTTTAATCCTAATGCATCAAGTTTATTTCTAATACCCTCATTATATCTATTTTTGCCAATCACTAAAGTCTCATTAATCAGGGACATGCACAAAGGGGTGAATGTGGTGGCTCAAGCTCCTGCCCCTTCTCCTTTGTTGGCCAAAGTACCCTTGTCTCCTGTTAGGAATGCATGCCTCCCTTGCGTAGTAAGAAACCAAGAAAAATCAACAGTAAGCAAAGTGCCTTGTTAAAGCTACTGAGGCTACTGCTTGCTGTGCCGTATAGAAATATTTCCGGTTTTTAACAAGGGCACTTTTTTTTTTTTTTTAATGACTACTGAGTTCCTGACGCAGAAGTGGCACTGCAGCCTACCTGTCTGCTGTAGACCGCCACACCCTCTGAAGCACAGAGACACCCAGCCTCAGTGAAATTCTATGGAAAAAATCGTCCATGTTTAAGTGATACAACAAAATTGTGAAGGTTCATTTATCTGCAAACCTTCATATATGTCATCTCTCTTCTGTTTTTTTGTGATCAAATTTTTTATGATAAAATGAAAAAGGAGCGCAGTAAAAGGAAATTCAACAGTAACTGCTTTTTTGGGTTATGTAAGAACAAAAACAACAACCACCACCTAACCCACCTGAGACAGCTACCTAAACAGAAACAGAATAAAAAAGAGGTGAGAGGTAAATTGGCACTTACACACACCATGCAGGAGCACACAGCAAAGTAAGGAAAAGAAAACAAGAAAAAGTGGAACTGCACCCAACCAGCTGTTTACTAACTGAACAGCATGAAGCTGATTAAGGGCAGGAGGCTTCCAGTGAGAGGCTAAAAGCAACTTAGCTGCAATGGTTACAGCCATTAAAAGCTCTGCTACAAGACTTAACGATCTGGGTGGAGAAGAACTTGAGTTGACAACAGCCTGGTGCCAGAGAGCTCAGCTGCAGCTGAAAGCCATTTCTAAAACATTTAGAGGAAGGTGCCAGGGACTTTAAGAGGGCAAAGATGACATGGAGGATCTAGTTGGAGTCCCATTAGATGACATCTTCAGAGGGTAGGCAATTGTCTATGGACAATTTTAAGTTGTGTGTGTTTGTGATTTGGATTTTTAGAGCAATTTCTGATATTAAATGGATGGTTTGTGAAAACAACAAAGAGAATGGTGAAAGGTCTGTTAGCCAATCAGACATAATTGGGAGAGTTTTGAGGGAAGCATTGCAGAGGGAGGAGTGGAGACCAAACACAGGTTTGGAGTTAGGAGAAGGAGTTGAAGCAAATGATTACAGGGGATGGAATGAAAGAGAGAGGAGGCTCAACATTTCCTCAGTCCGGACCTCGACTTCAAATAGAAAAAGTAGGAGATAGAAAGGATTGGATGCTTAGATCGATGCGAAAGGAACACCTCCAGCCCTGGCTTATTAAATATATCTCACAGCACAGATACTGTATGCTAGGCTTACACAAAGGGCAGAAGGAATTAGGATTGCCTCTGATATTTAGAACACAACAGTTGAATAAAGGAGTGTGGAGGTGCCATCTCGACAGCGAACCCAGAATTCATCTATGTTTCAGCACTTCTCATCTGAAGGGGATTTGATACAATGGGGCCAACGATAAGAGAAAGAAACAGAAATGAAGTTGAGAAATAAGGAAAAATATGCTATGTTTTTATGGGAAGCCCAGAAGGAGAATGGTTTGAAGGGTAGTCCCAGGTCCATACTGGCTTTAGAGGAAAAACAAGGTGGTATATATAGTGTAAAATCTGGGATGGAGATATCTTCATCAGACCTGTCCTGGATCAGAGTGGAATAGATGGCTTCTTGTGATTCCAAAGAAATGAAGACACCAGAGACATCGCAGATTATCAGTGGTTGGAAGGAGTAGAAGAGTGGAATAGCATTGAGCTTACAAAGTTCATTCTGAAGAGCAAATTCATTTTTAATAATTGCCAGTCTGGACTGGAATGAGATGGGGAGGTGGGACCAAGAGGAAAAGGAGTCTCTAACATCCTTCAGAACTTGGTATAGATGTCCATTGCCAGATTTCTGAAAGATACCATCTGAGGAATGTGGAGAGATGGTAGAAAGAATTCCTTTGGAAAAGAACAGATTTAAACGAGTGAAACTGACAGCTGAGCAGGGCACCATAAATGTTAAAAAGGTCAAGGTCAGCAGTGGCATTACCAAAGTAGAGTAGAACTTCATCAGCATACAATGAACCTCTTTGAGGTATATCTTAAATCAATATGAATTGTGGAGAGCTATTGCCAGAGAGGCTAAGGAGAGAATAAAGAGAAGTGGAGAAAGAGGACAATATACATCATTACAGGTACTGTTTTAAAAATAAAGAGCTACTATATAGTATCTAGAGATGAAAGGTGGTGGTCTTATCTTTTCTGTGCTGGCACTCAACTTGTATCCTCCTGTCTATTTACATGTGACTTTATGATGGGTCACATCACCAGTTTAATCAATAAAAATACATTTTCTGTGTACATTATCATCATTTGCTTGAATACTAATAACAATAAAAACAAGCAACTTCTCTCTTAAAGGGTAAAAAAGAAGCTAAAGAAGTGGTTGTCTAAGAAAGCTCTTCAGGTCTTTACATGTGATAAATTAATGCAGGTGTACAACACGACGTCTTTCTAGACGAATGACAGTCTTGTACACTCAATACTGAAATACTAATGGAGGCATTACAGAGTGGCTGGAGAGACCACACGAGCCATAACCAGAGCAGAACTTCCTTTTTACAGAATGCTGTACCTGGAGACAGACACCATAATTGAGGACCACTATCCTGCTACAGCACTTCATTTGATCAGTACATGGATATAAAAGACAACTCCTCCTTACTTTTCAACAGTATTATTCTTCAATCCATTCGATCCTTGACACAAACGTCTTGTTAAAAATGCTTAAGTGTTGTGAGCTTTGTGTTGCTGTTATGTAAACTGTTATTATGTGCCTGCTAAAGACTGTTACTTTTTATGTTATTATTATTATCTTTCTGCTTATTTAAGAAAGTATGTCAGTAAACATTTGCTACTATGCTTGCAACAGTACACAAACTAAAACGAAAGAGTCAGCTAATACTTTGATAGGAAGACATCATTTAATAAGTGCAGTTGGCAGGACACAATGCACAATCAATACACACGTGGTGGGCCTTATTATAGAGATGAGCTAATAAGTGACTGTGGAGAAGAAAGGGGAAGCTATAAGGGCAGAAAAAATGTAGGCTTGAGTGAATTATTTTTGTATGTGGGTGGCAGGGGTTTAATGTTCTCACCTTCAAAAGGACAGACAGCTGGGCAGATTTCCCAGTTAGACCAGTACCTCTTTAAATATTCCCTTTGAAATCTAAGCAGCTGGTCACAATCATGAAAATCTTTCGTTTTTTTCCTTTAAAGCTTTAACTTTCTTGTTCTTTATGTTTCAGGTAATTCTGCAGAGTGTTATTGTTTTTTTAATCTGATCATTTCTTTCAGTTCTTCTATAGTATATATAAAAATTCCTATAAAAGACAAATTTAATGTTAAGCATGTGTGATGACGTGTTATTGTCTCACAGCTCCAACAGACCCTGTCACTACCTATGAGGTGTTTTTTCCATTCCCCTTTTGTCTCTGTGTTGGATCTTTTCCCATATTCCCCTGGGATTAGGTTGACTGGGAACTCTAAACTAACTAGTCTGGTTAAACAATGAGGATAAATGCATTTACTGGTGTGCCCCGTGGGCATCTTTTTTGCCAAGTGCAGTCCTATACTGGAATAAATGGGTTTAGCAAATGAAGGAATGAATGGATTGATGGTTATTATGTGCAGTCTTTATTAGGAGCACCTGTACACCTGCTTATCCATGCAATTATCTAATTAGCCAATCGTGGCAGCAGCTCAGTGCATAAAAGCAGGCAAATACAAGTCAGGGGCTTCATTTAATGTTAAAATCAAACATCAGAACAGGAAAAATGTGACTGGTGATTTCATCTGTGACTTAATTGTTGGTACCAGATAGGTGGCTTTGAGTATTTCTATAACTACTAATTTTTTTTGGGATTTTCACACACAGCAGTCTTTTGAGTTTACTCAGAATAATGCAAAAAAATAAAAATCCAGTGAGCAGCAATTCTGCAGGCAGAAAACCCTTGTTGATTAGAAAGATCAGAGGAGAATGGCCAGGCGGGTTTGAGCTGACAGAAAGGCTATGGGTACTCAGATAACTGCTCTGTCCAAATATGGTGAGCAGAAAAATGTTTCAGAATGCACAACACATCAAACCTTGAGACTGAAGAGCACATTGGATTCTACTCTGCTTGCCAAGAGCAGAAAGCTGAAGCTGCAGTGGGCACAGGCTCACCAAAAGTGAACAGCTGAAGACTTAAAAAATGAAGCCTGGTCTGATGAACCTCAATTTCTGCACACACAGCAAGGTCAGAATTTGTACTCAACGTGTCTTGTGTCAACAGTCCTGGCTGGTGGTGGTGGTCAAGTCAAGTCAAAGTCAAAGTGAACATTATTGTCATCTCAACCATATACAAGTATACAGATAGACAAAATTGCGAAGCACAGGGTCCACAGTGTAACAACACGATGCGCAAATAATAAATTAAAAATAGAATTAAAATTTAAATGTAAAATTAAAACACAAACAAGACAAGACATTGTGCAAAGACAAGGCTGCTGCCTCGCAGTTAGGGGAACTGGGTTCGCTTCCCGGGTCCTTCCTGCGTGGAGTTTGCATGTTCTCTCCGTTTCTGCGTGGGTTTCCTCCGGGCACTCCGGTTTCCTCCCACAGTCCAAAGACATGCAGGTTAGGTGGATTGGCGATTCTAAATTGGTGCTTGGTGTGTGTTTGTGTGTGTCCTGTGGTGGGTTGGCACCCTGCCCAGGATTGGTTCCTGCCTTGTGCCCTGTGTTGGCTGGGATTGGCTCCAGCAGACCCCCGTGACCCTGTGTTCGGATTCAGCGGGTTGGAAAATGGATGGAAATGAAGACAAAGAAGTAGCAGCAATATTGACGTGTAGTTAGCAATATGAACATTGATGCAATGTATGGTATTATGCAATCTAGGTACATAAATATAGTCAATAAATATGTAATATAATAAATGAATAATAGATATAGATAATACAGAAATTATCAGTGTATGGTAATAGTTGTTTAAGACATGTAAACAATGACAGGTCAGAATGTTTCACAGCAGAAGGATATCAAGAGTGTCCAAATACTTAAAGGTCAATATGAGATTTTCAGTTCTTTTCTATGTGCCCACTCGTCTTTTCAGGAAAATGGCCTACATGTTCTGTTTTTAGAGGTGGTTGAGGCAGTGTGGAAGATCCCAGGGGGCAGCATGGTGTTAAGGTGTCTGACAGCTTGGGGGTAAAAACTATCCTGCAGCCTGGCAGATTTGGCTTTGATGCTGCAGTATCTTCACTTGGATGGCAGAAGTGTGAAAAGTCCATGGAAGGGGTGTAAGGGGTCCTGCACAATGCTGCAGGCTCTGCAGACACTGCATTTGTAAAATATTCCTGTAGTGAAGGGAGAGGCACTCCAATAATGTTCTCTGCTGGTAGTTGTATGAGGAATGTTTTCTTCTCACACTTTGAGCCTATCATCACTTGAATGCCACAGCCTGTTTTGAGTGTTGTCGCTGACCATGTGCACCCCTTCATGGCCACAGTTTACCCATCTTCTTACTGGCTACTTCCAGCAAATTAATAATGCACCATGTCACAAAGCAAAAGTCAGCTCAAACTGGTTTCATGAACATGAGGATGGCAAATCTGCAGAAACTGCACGATGCAATCATGTTAACTTGGACCATAACCTCAGAGGAATGTCCTATCCCATCCATGCCATGAAGAACTGAGGCTGTTTTGAGAGTAAAAGGAGGCCCTACATGGTATTAGTATAGTTTACCTAATCATTTTGTGATTGTATATTTACATACATATATAAAATAGTAATCACTTAAAGCAACTGATGCGATTTTTTTTATTGCAATTATTCTTATCTGACCTTGCTAATACATTGACTCCTGCTTGTAAAACGATCCCACCCACATTCCAAAATGCAATTGGTGAATAAAAATGATTGACGTACGCGTAAAACCCTCGCGCAGGGAGTAGGCGGCTACATGTGCGACGCTCAGAAATTTAGCTCGTCAACTTCCGTAAAGAAGACATTTTGTAAAAAGACCTCGCAGACGAGAAGAATGTTTTATTTATCAATATAGAAAGATATAGCTATCTATCTATATTGATAAATAAAACTATAGATAGATAAATATATCTGTCTATATTTATAAGTAAAACATTCTTAAAGGTAAGATTATTTTTATTTGTATAAGTAAAATATTCGTAAAGTAAGATTATTATTTTTTAAGTGTTTAACTTGCCAATAAGGTTATACTATCTTGACTTAAAGTATTTATTGTGAAAAAGAACGGGGTTTATCAGGGCGTATTTTTATATATATTTCCACGAAGGACCGTCGTCATATATGTAGCCAGAGCCCACTATTTTGTTATAGAATGTTTAAAATTCACGCTATATGTATTTGTTTTAATGTTGTTGTAAACAGTTGGCTTACTTTCTTAATTTAGTTTTCTTCGATTATTTTTTATGTTCTTTTTGTAATCCGGACTTTGCGCGGAAACAAATATAATGGCGACTCTGGCAGTGGGCCAGATTATTCATAACGAAATTTAACACGCCCTTGTGTATGATTGTAGGAAGACAGTGATTGGTGGATACTCAACGTCCAATCGTGTGGCAGTTCCTTAATCTGGCCGATGTTTTGATTGGATGCACATACTAAACGACTGTCCTACTGAATTCCATTCCTGTAGGACGTTTGTTATTCCTCTTGCTTCGTTATGAATAAAAAAAAAAAAAAAAAAAACCCATGAGACGGGATGTCGGAGACTGTATAACCCGGTCAGAACAGTTTCACTGTTGTATTCCCATTTTGACTCCTGTTTAGTTAGCTTTACTAATTTTTTTTTTTTTTTTGTAAATTGAACAGCAAATCTGTAACGGCGTAATTTCTGACATACTGAAACGCTGTTTTTAGGTTAGCATCACTTCGCAACCCGGGTAAACTTTGATCTTTTACGAATTTCCTCGCAGGGAACCACCCATCCCAAGGGCGCTACGACAAACATCCTACCGGAAAGCTTATGTTTAAAGTCTTAATCTCCGAGCACAATGACGCACGATTACACATCTCGTAGTGTTCAGGCACTTCGGTATTCTCGTGACTTGCTTCCACTGTGGTATGTTCGATGCGCCAGTGGTATGGTCCTCCTACGCATATTTACAGAATACGTTAGAATTCTTTGCACTCTGTGCCGTGTTCAGTAACGTGTGATAGCTTTAATTTTGCGACACTGCAAGTGTCTGTTGCCACTGAGATTGAATGAAATGCCACAGTTCAGTCATTGTATAATTTACAACAAATATACAGTTGAAAATAAACCTTTTAAACAGTTGTTTGATTTGAAAGATTCAGACCATAGTGTGCGTTTATAGGTATTTATCTTTCTTTAACGAGCTTTTGTAAAAAGCCAAATTTCCTCATGATGGACAAATTAAGTTTTATCTATCATTGTTAACATACTCCTATCATTATTTAGTTCAAAATGTACTAATGGAAATAAATTTTGTCTCCTAGGTCGCACCAGGAAGCACTTCTGTTTATATCCCAATATACTTTTGTTTTAACATTGCATTAAGGAACAAGTCTAATATGTCTGTAAATCCCATTCGGAAAGGCAGTTTGCCTATCCTAACAAGGTGAGTTCAGTTATCTCTTCATAAAAATGTTTGTTTTTTTTTGAATGAGGTAATTTATTTTTATTCCCAGAAACGGTCGTCTGTTGTGATATTGCTGAATACTGTAATGACATTAAATAAAAACATTGTTGAAATTAAATCTGCAGGAAGTTTTAAGTGTTGGTAAATAAATTGGCCTTATGCTACCCTAGTCACATTTATGATAAAAACAATAATTTAACACTGCTGGTCCAGTTTGAATTAAACTAATATGCTTCTCATTTTAATTTTTGATTTTGAATAGCAAAGTCTTTTTTTCCCCTGAAATGGTAAAGCCAAAAATACTTTGCATTTAATCTGTTTGTTAGTCTTGCCTTCCATTATTGTTTCTTAACACAAGATTTGAAGGTAGGCCAACATGGGTTTTCTTCTTTGTCTTGCAAGATATTGTCCAGAATACTTTTAAAATTGTGTTTTGTTTACAGTTTCATCCATCACTATCTTCATGTTCATCCACAAATAGCCATGTAACAATATGCTTCACTTGTCATATACAGAAACAAAGTCACACTTGTATTTCTTTTTGAAAGTTAAAGAATAGTTTAACAAATCCCCAAATCATTTAAATTTACATGCAGATTGACAGAATTGATTTTTATCTGAAATATCACTAGTTTTTAACCTTTTTTTTCCCCCCATAATTACAATTACATGACATGCTGATGAATGCTAAAGTAACATAAAAGGACAGCATGTTATAGATATATTAGTTTTACTTAATTGTATTTAATGCCTCATGTTTTATGGTATTGTTTGTACTGTATTTGCCTTAAAGGGGAAAGAGGAATGATTTTGATGACCACAACAAAGATGACAGAGATTCTAAACAAGTAATAAATGATTTCTGTAAGCTTGCAAAATGCTCTGGTAAGTTTTATTAGTATAAAAAATATTAGAAAACTTTTCAATTTTGACATTTCTAACCACCTAAAGTTTTAATGAACTGTTGATTTTGCTGCATATATTTTTAATATATTTTGAGTAATTCTGAACTCTTTTTCTAAACTAGAAATGTTGAAGTGTTTTTCATTTTATAGACTGTCTTGACCAAGTATCTCAACTTGTGCTGAAACACAGAGGAAGACAAGTGACCTTGAAGATTTTCGGAGGATTACCACTGGAAATAGGTATTCTTGATGACACTGTGCTTTTTGGACGAGAAGAGATGCTGGAAGCTTGGAATTGTTTATACCTACCACAGAAAGTGAAGATGGCAGTGCTTGGTTTTGTTGATAACATTCCATCCTTGGCTCTAGGACTGCAGTGTATAGTATTAGCGTGTTTTGATGGTTCAGTTTATGTATATGACAATGAAGAATTGCACCTTTTGGCAAAAAGCTTGAAGGATTTCTTTACTGATGTGCCTCCTCCTCTTCCAATTAAAAGTTATACTTACGGGCAATCTACAGAGCCAGAAGTAAGTGTGTGGTTTTTATTGTCACATTTTTAACTTCAGTTAATATATAAATCTATATTAATTAGGGAAAAGAATGTAGTAAATGAGTTTGAATATTATTTTTATTATAAATGATGATGGTAACCATGATTATAATTAGGGAAAAAATCTAATTTCACTGTACTTTGCATATATCACAAAAGTACTACTGTCACCTTTTATATCCACGGATTCAACGAACCACAGATTAAAAATAATATAGAACATAAACCTGGAATTTGCTTGGTTATGCAAGAGATTAATATAAAACCTTTTGAAAAGAATAAAGAGAAACAAAATTGGAATTGGTATTGGAATGGGCTGATCAAGTAACATGAAATTCGTGAATGGCATCTGTCTTTAAAAACCTGATCGGAGCACCCCTAGCTTTTTTTTTGGCTTTGGCCGTTTTTTATTTTCTCTGTGACTGCTCAAAGTGTCTCCTGTTAGAATGTGATCACATTCTAACATCACTAGCTGCAGAAAGCATACAGATTGCCAATGTGTTATTTTGTCATCGTCATATGTATTTTAAATTTTCTGTAATCGCTGGTTATCACATCATCTCAGTAATCTTGCTGACATGGTAGGAACTGCAGACTATTCTTTTTATTTGTCTATGCAGATGAACTGTCTGTCTGAAAGTATATCAATATTAGGTACAGATAGAAACTAAATCCACAGGACACCTTTTATAAAACAAAAACTGATCCTTTAAGATGCTAATTTCCATTTTTTTCATAATTAATGAAAAAGTGCAGTAAATTCTTTATATTTTTTTAACTAGTCATTCCTTTATTTTTTTTTAGTCAGAAGAGGAGTATCTAAAAATTCTCCAAGAACAAGGGTTGTCCAAGATTGATGAAAGTACCAGACTATTTGTTGAAAGCAAAGAGAAGGAATTTTGTGAACTGATGGATTTCTTGGGAGACCTTTAATTGCCATGGTGTCACTTTGGTTTGAAGGAAATGGATTAAAGGATCCGTTGTTTCATATTTGTAAATATGAAAATTGTAAAGTGGACAATGATTAAAGTTCATCTAATCTAATATTAGGTGGAATTATTGCATCCTGATTTAAGGGTAAGTCGGACATTGTTTTATTCTGAATTGGGATTCATTTTAAGGGTAAGTTTTTGTTATTGTCTCCCACTCTCCCCTGACTTATTTTTTCACAATATG
Source organism: Polypterus bichir lapradei (assembly GCA_026402145.1). Classification (NCBI taxonomy): domain Eukaryota; kingdom Metazoa; phylum Chordata; class Cladistia; order Polypteriformes; family Polypteridae; genus Polypterus; species Polypterus bichir. The sequence continues at coordinate 29,100,410 of JANRMT010062846.1, read as the reverse complement.
GTATACAATAAGTTGCTATAGTAAATTATTTTTAAGTGAGACATACATATTCTCAGTTTTAAAAAAATGTGTGGCTTTTCTAAATTGGAAATGAGACATAAACTCAGGATTACAAAAGTATGGTTCAGTGATGAGTCTTCATAATTGGCCACACTGATATAAAATGACAAACTTATTTGTCTAAATCCTGGAAGAAAACATTTAAGAATTCAAATCACTGTGAGAAAAATAACTACAGAATCCACAAAACAAACCACAAGAAGCCATACCATTTCCACAGCCTGATATTTTTTACTTATTTTCTTTTAATTGAGTTGAATCTCGCAGTTCTCCCCTACCCCCAACAACATGGATACTCTGCTTTGCATTGTGCTCACAATCTCACACTGATCAATGCTTAAGAATATTCTTTGTTTAAAGATTAACTAGGCTAGGAGATGATGTGTCTGCCCAGGTAACGCTCGGGTCTGATGCTTCCACAAGACACGCCTATACCGTTGCCCGGGAAACATTTGACGCTAATGCTTTAGGCATGCTTTTTGAAAAACCTTGGTTTTTCTGCAATACTGTCTACTACGTTGCCCGAGTGACGCTTGGGATTAACGCTAAGCTGGTTAATGCTTCCAGAAAAATCAGCGTTGGTCATAAACTGGAAACATTGTTCTCGTGGAATTGAGCTTTTCAATTGAAGGGCACTTGAAGATAGGACACTTAACCAATGAATGCAAAGGAGGAGGAGAGGTGTATCAGTCCTATGTGAATATTAGTTCTTGCTTATATCTAGTGCAGATTTTTTTCAGGAAGCATTTATTTAACAGTATTTTAGCAAAAAATCCATGAATTTTGCATGTTGTGAGCGTACAACTGTATGATACGAACAATAGAATGCCTAATAGTGAAAAAAATGACTTTGGCTTGAAAATGACCAAACTTACCCTTTTAAAGGGTGTACTATATGTGCATTTTGTTAAGTACATGTCTTCTTTTCCAGCCTTTTTGTTCTATTTAAGGTTTTTGGGATAAGTTTGCCCAGAGCTTCAGCATAAACTATAATTTGTCTCTTGAGATCAAATGCAGACAACAACTAGTGGGGGCTGTGAGGTGTGAGATTGATTTCTGAGATCAAATCATAAACATTTCAGTAAAAAGGAGAAAAAAAACTTAATAGCCCTCTGACTATAAAATGTTAATGATTTAAATTTAATTAAGAAATATTTTATTTAAAAAAAAATTACTCATATTTAGCCCACTGTGCCTGGTGTTAGAGCTTGTGTTCTCTTGCTAAAGTGGATCAGTAATATTTTTATATCTTTTAATAGTCGAAAGTATTTTTTTTTATATAGGAGCTTTTTAAAAAATTGCAGCATGAAATAACAGCTATTTCTGTACAAATCGCCTGATAAGAGCAGACAAGTGTAGTCACATCAAACATTTATCTTAAGGAACAACTCAAATGCCAAAAGTCATTGCAGCCGTTAGGTAGAAGGCACTTCATGGGTGCTACGTGGAATTCCAAGATAACTCTTACATGGGCTCGCTCAATACCAGCTGCTCTTCGTAGATCGTTTTTACAAAAATGTCTCTTTGCTTTATGCTTCTTTTTTTTTCCCAAAGCTTACCATGTGAAAGAGTATTTCTTGTGCTATTAAATGATAGAAAAGCATGATTGTTCACCTTTAAAGCCCATCAGATTATCTCAAGAGTAAGAACACCAGGGACTGATGTTTATTTAACTAAGCTGAATCCAAAATCAAAACTCATGACATTTCTTGCAAATTTTTACATTGGGAGTACAGTAGCCTTAATTTACAGTATGGCATAGGTGCTATGTCTCAGAATTTTTTTTTTCTTTTGAACTGGATGAAAGAGTTTGATGCAGACACATCTCGCCAAATTACAGAACTGTTCATAATCTTGATGGCCTTTTCATAAAATTTGTAGTTTTGCTGTTGGAAGTTTTATTTATTTTTTAATACTTATCTAGGGGGCTCCTTCCTGTGCTTGCTTCACTCGTCAACCCCCAGGCCTGCGCTACATGCTAGCCTCTTTGCGGTTCTGCCACTCGCATATGGGGATGCGGATGTACAATTTAAACAGATTTTTGTTTTCATGGGAATTGCTACATATGCATAATAGAATTGACTATTTTACATTACAGTGAGTAATTAACCATATTAAAAAAATAGTAAAACTTAACAGTTTGAAGGTAAATTAGAGAAAGCGATTGCAGTTAAAGAGGTGGTATATAGAAAAGTTTGCGGGGCACGGGATGAAGATTGTTTGGTCGTTAGTTACTATGGATAGAAAAAGTTACTTGAATATTTCACCACAACTGTCTATTTTAAATACCAATGAATAATAAAACAGTAATACACAATAAAAAGTAAATAAAAAAATCAAATTACATTAACGCCACATAAAAAACAGTATGAATTATCTAACATACATTCTGTAAACGTTGCTTTTGTGGAGGGGTGTGGTCAAGGCTGAATATTGTGGGCATGAAAAACTTCAATAAATATGTCAACAAAAAACATAATTTGGCCACGGGTGGCCAAAAGTGTAAGCAGTTAAGAGTTCCATGAAAGTATTTGAATTGCAATGGTGTATTCTACCAAATTTCTCTCGGTCAAGGTTACAGGATAACAATATCTGTGTATGTACTGAAAATAAACAGTAGCAGTCCTGAAGGGTTTGGTCATGTTATCCCATTTTAAGTGACTTGGGGACCATTTAAACTTTAAACCAATGTGCATGCCAAAGGTCTGCATTTTTAAAAGATTTGGCAGTGCTACCTGGAGTGGAGAGCAGGCTATAAAGAAGATGCCTTGGTAGCCAACTTTGTCGTTGAAGATAAAAACGGATACAGCCAGCAAATCTTTGGAATAAAGCCAAAGGACTGGGAAATGGTAAGTTCTGTGTGTACAATGGCTGTCCAAAACATTAATGTCTGGGAGCACCTAGTTTAGAAATATGCAGAAAGAATGGGAAAATAACCTGCAAAGCTCCCCAGTGATGCTACAAGGTAGAAGTAAAAATTCAGTGAGGCACTATTCGCTTTTTATTAATGTCAGAAAGGGCATCACCCAGCTGGCTATGAGATTTCTGTCCAAAAAATGAAAAGACCCATAGTGTAGTTCACATGTGTGCTTCTGTGCAATTGCTCTTAAATTGTATAGGGCTTATTGAGGATCTCCCTTCTAATGGTTATCGTTTGTTCTAGATGATCAGGTAATCGTGTCAAAATAGATTATCAGACTGCAGTGAAATAAACTGACATGTTGTTTTGTGCCAGTAGCAAAACTGAAACTTTTTGGTTCAAATGAAAAGTATGATGGGACCCCTTGTGGTTCGGCACATCTCTTGTGCATCCCACAAAAATGAGAAGAGATTTCCAGGTAGCAGGACCCACAAAGCTTAACTAGTGTTTGGCAATGATTAAGCATTCGGTTTTTAAAACTGAGTTATAGATGGCATTGTAGGTAGGTATTCTGGTGTGTTAACATCCATTTTTGGTATATGCTCTGGCTACCTGCAACCCTGAACTGGACAAATAGGTTAAAGGGACAGATTCACTTGCTCTGTGGTTTAAAGTAGACAAGCTAGCTGAGAAGTGATGTAGTTGGACTGTTTTAGTTTGGGCAATGGCATTCTAATCCTGGTGTGGCTCACTGCACACCACAAAAATTTTCAGTTGCAGAAATTGAAGTGGTAAAACCATTGCATTAGCATGTCTCACACTTGCACTTGGGAGTCAACCAAAGGGACCAGAAAACGGCAATTCCACACCAGGCCGGGGGGCTGCAGGTTGCGCTAAACCTCTCTCTTTTTCTCCCAGCAGACCAAATACGAGAAATCCTACCTGTCCCGGCCCCGAGGACGTCACTTCCTGGGAACCGACTATGAAAACCCCTCATCCTCCATACTTGAGCAGTTCTACATTTGACTCGAATCGGTACACATTGTACTAAAACTAAACTTAAACCCTTTTGGAGTCAGGGAAACTATACGGGTGGCTGCACACCTTCGCTGTGTGTCCAGTCATTTATTTCACACAGCGTTTAAAGTGGGAAAATAGTTGGTTGTTTCCTATTCGGTAAAAGCGAATTGTGGAGGAAAATGCAATGTTTTCACAAGAACCCAGGTTTATTTAGAATGAATTTGACAATTTTGAGTTATCCAGGGACTTTTTTTTCTCCCCCCCATATGCATGCTTTTATGCAGTGTCTGTAAGACTAGGATGTATTTTGAGTGATAACACTCAACACTGTTCACCTCTTTAAATGCTATGCCCACTTGTTAGTGTTCTCTCAAACTGTGTTGATTTCAATGGCACACGTCATGACTATGGGGAAGAATATCAACTTTATTTGTGTTTATCTTCAAGGTCATCTTTTATGTTATTTATTTTTTTAGTTTACTTTTTTGCATGACATCTGGTTATGGCGCTTGAAATACATTTAAGGGTAAGGTGTGCAAGAAATGGTTATGCTACAGATAAATTTATATAACCTCCAGTTCTCTATTGTCTTCTACCAACTAAATGCCAGCTGTTCCTGCCTGGTCTCACTCCCACCTCTTTTCTTTCTGTTATACAAGTCTAGCTAATCTTAAATCTATTCATCCTTTACTGTTTAATCCAGTTTAGTGCATTTTCTTAACTTTAAGGCTTTTTGTCTAGAGTCAATCCAGGCAGTAGGCCTATTTAGTCCAAGGAATCGAGAGTTTGCATCGTGAGTGGGACTGAGAACTTTCCCAAGAACAGGTCAACAACTAATGCAGACAAATGTAGAGAGTAACTTGTTCAGGCTGCCATACAACAGTTGACCTGCTGAAGTATTTTGTGGTTGAGTCAAGATTTATGAAGACCTCAATTTAAATTGTCCTTTCTAGGAATGCAGTAAATCAAAAGCAAAGACTGGAAAACTATGACAATGAACTAGACAGGAAGGAAGTGGCAATCAAATAATAAAATAGGCTAGCCAGGTTAAGGGCTGTAGCTTGCTAAACCTGAATTAAACTGTCCTGAATGCCTTCCCATTACCACTGCCACCAAAGTTATCCAATATCCAACAGAACCTCACTGGGCAAGGTGATGCATGCTGTACTTCAGACACCAACACAGGGCACCCCAGTACTAATACCATCCTAAAACTAGCGGTCTTGTGTGCTACAAGGTTAGTAGAGTGACTAGTAGTAGTAGTGGTGTGCTGCGCTGGTTTGGTTCTTCCCATGAAAAACGGGTTGCACAACAGATGTTAATGATTGGCAAAAAGGGGTTATTGCATTTGCCCGCCATGCCCTTGTACAGTGTAGTCGAGGGAAAGAACTGGGAAGTTGAAAATATCATGGGGTTCCAGCTGGGTTGCCCCATTTAGTATGATCTCTTAAACACAAAATCTGGCAAATGCTGGTGCAAAACAAATCAAACCAATAGGCAAGGGTTCCCTCAAAAGAGGTAATGTTGCTGAATAGAGCAAGTTGGGCATAGTGGAGCTCTGGCCCAAGTGAGACTTGGCTTTCATAGGACTCTGACCGGAAGAGCTGGTGTCCATTGTCCTAATGAGGCGATTTCTCTTTGCAATGGGTGAAAAAAGAGACCAAACCATTGGCGACAGTGCCCATCTCCCACAGTGTAAGTACATACCTTCAACATGCCTGAAAGATGATCCCCTGGTGTGCATACATGACCATGGAAAGACTGGGCAGGTATTTGAAAATCATAATTCAAAGAGTTTTCCAGCAGTGGTGTACATCACAGCCACCAGAACTGTATTTGAAAGATGGTGCTCACAGATTGGGGCTGTCACAGTATGTCACATGTTGTGTCAACACAAATAATTCCTACAGTTGGCCCAACTTTTGTTGATCGCCTGCAAACCCTCTGCTTGTGTAAAAAGTGTGTTACCCCAGTCTTCCAAGACAACAGTTGTTGAACTGTGTGTGGTTGGCATGAAAAACATTTTGAAGCATTCTTCCATCCCAGCTGCCTTGGAAAATCCACAGATTTAAATACCATAGGAAATCTCCGGGAATATTTGGAGCAACGAGTGAAATGCCGGAGGAGCCATCGGGCCATTTTAGCTAAACTACGGCATTCAGTGCTTGAAGTGAGGATGAAATTTGATGTTGCCCATATCAGAAAATGAACATAAAGAATAAATAATCATTTTACTACATCCTACGAGTGTCTTGTATTTTCATTGCTCTCTGCTCATTTAATGCTAATACATAAATGAAATGATGCATTTTAGCACATTAGAGAGGTTTTAGCAGCTGAATTTATACAGAAATCAAGGAAAAGTAGAAATATGGTAGCTGCTGCTTTTAAATATAGTCCTATTACTAGTGTTTCTTGTACATTGTTATATTTAATAATTATACAGAAACCAATGAGCTGAGGTCAGAAATTAAGCCATAATTTAAAAGAGAAATTATTCTGGTTGTGTATACTGATTTTATTTGTGACGCACATAAACCACATTCAAATAATTGGACACCTGCATATTGTACTGCCCATCAGGGAGACAGCAATATTTTATATAAAGGACCTGGAGAAGCATACTGTCAATATCTAAGCTGATGTCAGAATCGAAAGTCAATTCTATTTTTTTAGATAGATAAACAAGGAAAAATTAATAAAAAAAATCATTAAGTCAGAAAAAAACAGCGCAAGACCAAAAACAAAAGGCTTAGAAAAATTTTGAACAAGAGGTAGAGCCACAAAATTTGTATAAAAAACACTTGAGCCAACCATTAAACCCTTGATCTAGTGAGCAGGATCAACTGGAGGGGCGCTATCACTAACATTGCCATCTCCTTTCCTGACAGTGCCGAGAAGAAATCTTTTGACAGACCTGACTACGCCCCTTCCAGTCAGAGCGTCATAAAACCTGACTGCGATGGAAGGAGCCGTCACTTGGTGATCTGGTTGAACCGCAGGATGGAGCTCCAGCAAATTTTAAGAGATATTTGTAAATAAAACCCTTTGTGATCTGGAGTGGCCATATCATGATTGGAAATTGAATTTTATATCTGTCAGCCATCGAGTGACTTTGGGGTTATTTATTATATTAAATGGGGGCGACTGAGTTGGCAGCTCACACGTTCCTGTGTCTCAGTGAGGCTGTAATTATCCACCACTGGCGCCCTGTGCTTTTCACAGATGAGAGCAGGTTCACCCTGAGTACATGTGACAGACGTGAAAGGGTCTGGAGAACGTTATGCTGCCTGTTACATCGTTCAGCATAACCAGTTTAGTGGTGGGTCAGTGATGGTATATCTGGGGAGGCATATCCATGAAGGGACGCACAGACCTCTACAAGCTAGACAACGGCATCTTGACTGCTGTTAGGTATTGAGATGAAATCCTTGGACCCATTGTCAGATCCTATGCTGGTTCCTCTTGGTGCACGACAATACCCGGCCTCATGTGGCGAGAGGATGAAGGAACTGATATCACTGACTGCCCCCCCCCCAAGCTCACTCACTTGACCTCAATCCAATAGAACACCTCTGGGTGGGACATTATGTTTCACTCCATCTGAGACCTCAGCCTGTCCAGGAGCTCAGTGATGCCCTGGTCCAGATCTGGGAGGAGATCCCCCAGGGCACCATCCGTTGTCTCATTAGGACATTGTCAGGCATGCATACAAACACTTGGCATACAAACTTCTGAGTAGAATTTGGAGTTGCTGCAATGACAATGCAAAATGGACTCGCCTGCCTGCCACATTATTTTTTCCCATTGATTTTTGGGTTGTCTTTGAATTCAGCCCTTACTCTGTAGGTTAACCATTTTAATTTCCATCCTTTCTTTCCTAACACATCATCATGTCAGTAGAGATAGATAGATAGATGGCTATCTATCTATCTATCTATCTATATATATCAATAACGACCATCAAGCATTGAGAAGGTTTGGGGCAGCCACCCATATAATTGTGCCCAGCTGCAAAACTGATTCAAAAAGCAAGACATGTTCATACAACTGAGTCCAAAACAGAACTGATTCTCTGGAGACAAGATGGAGGCTTTAAAGGCCAGTAAAGGAAGTGATGTCATCAATACCGGAACTGGAAGTGACATCATTGGCTGCTCCAGAGCCAGGCAGGATTTCCCTAGAATGGTCTGTAAAAGATGGAGAGGGAAAATTAGTAACTTCACCACCCCCTGGTCTGGCATGGAATCACATGTATTCAAGCCCTTTAGTTGTCTCCTAAACACACGTGTGTGACAGGGACCCCCCCCAGCCCAGACCCGTTGGGTCGGGCATTCTGCACCGAGAGGTTGTGAGCGCGGGAGAGAGCATCAGCGTTGGTGTGGAGAGAACACTTCCGATGAATAAGCGAGAACTTATAAGGTTGTAGATCAAGTAACCACCTTGTGACTTGAGGGTTAGACTCCTTATGCAGGGCCATCCACTGTAAAGGTACATGGTCCGTGACAAGTGTAAACTCCCGACCCAAGAGGTAGTACCTCAACTATGTAATCGCCCACTTAATCACAAGAGCCTCTCTCTCCACAGCTGCATACCTGGTCTCCCGATCCAGCAGTTTCCAGCTCAGGAACATGACGAGGTGTTCAGCACCATCAACGCTTTGGCTCAGCACTGCTCCTAGACCAGTGTCCGAAGCGTCCATCTGGAAGTTAAAAGGCAGTGAAAAGGCAGGTGTCTTTAAAACAGGTGCTGATGTCAGGGCCTTTTTTAAGTCACCGAAGGCTGCCTCAGTCGTCTCAGTCCATACCACAGTGTTAGGAGCCCTCTTCTTTGTTAAATTAGTCAAGGGCATGGTTCTCTCTGAAAAGTGTGGTACAAACCGGCAGTAGTACCCTGCCAAGCTGAGAAATGCCTGGACCTGCCGTTTGGTTCGCGGACAGGGCCATGTCAAAATGGCTTCTATTTTAGAGCACTGCGGCTTCACAGTACCAAGACCCACCAGGTAGCCCAAATATTTGGCTTCTTCCAATCCAAAGAAACATTTTTTTGGATTGATTCGAAGACCGGCTTCACCCAGCGTCCGTAATACCGCTCGGACATGCTGTAGGTGTTCCTTCCAGGTGCTGCAATAGATGGCGACATCATCCAGGTAGGCAGCACTATACGTGTTATGGCGGCAGAGCACTTTGTCCACTAGACGCTGGAAACTTGCAGGAGCCCCATGTAACCTGAATGGAAGGACACGATACTGCCAGTGCCCACTAGGGGTGCTAAACGCGGTTTACCCTTTGCGGAATCTGTTAAAAGAACCTGCCAGTACTCTTTGGTCATGTCAAGTGTGGTCAGCTATTCAGCCTGTCCAAGCCTCTCAAGGAGGTCGTCCACTCGAGGCATTGGATAAGCATCAAATTGTGAGACCTGATTAAGCCGACGGAAGTCATTGCAAAACCTCCAACTCCCGTCAGGCTTAGAAATCAAGACAATTGGGCTGGACCAGGGACTATGACTCTCCTCTATGACTCCTAGGACCAGCATGTGCTTGATTTCCAGCTCCACTTCAGCACTCAGAAATAAAAAAGGCAAAAGACAAATAAAGCAAGTTGTAGCAAAGGTCTGGGAAGAACTGCATGGGGCATACTTGGGATTTTATGCTGCAGAGTTGGAGGCCTGTGAGACCAAAGACCCAGATATTGTTTCAAACCAGCTGGATGAGGTTAAGCCTCTGCTTCGCAGATGGCTGAATGTATGGACGGAGAAGCTGGGGGCAACACGGGTGGTTACCCACGACATCTAATTTCGGGTTATGCCTTTTGGCCTAAAGAATTCAGGGGCAAGTTTCCAGCGTTTAATGGAGCAGGTCTTGTGTGGGTTGATTGGGAAGATATATTTCGTCTATATCGACAATATTATTGTTTTCTCCCCTGACCTTCACCAACACCTCCGGGATTTGGACCTTGTCTTTCAGTGACTGGGGCAAGACCGTCTGACATTAAATGTGAAGAAGTGTCACCTTGCACAACCGCAGATTCATTTTTTTAGGGCATGTGGTATCAGGAAAGGGTGTTGAGGTTGACCCTAAGAAAACCTCAGCTGTTCAAAAATACCCCCCACCATCTGACCTAAAAAGTTTACAAAGGTTTCTTGGACTTGTGGGCTGGTATCACAATTTTATCCCACGGATGGCTGACATAGCTGCCCTGCTCAACCAATTGAAGAAAAAAGGACATTTCCTGGAACTGGACCACAGAGTGTCCGGAGGCAGTGGAGCAACTAAAGGCCGCACTACAATGTCCACCCATCCTGGCTCAACCAGACCAACAGTTAACTTTTCAAGTACACACTGATGCCAACAATGTAGGGCTCGGGGCGGTACTCACGCAAAATATGGACGAAATGGAGAAGGTGATAGCCTATGCATCTAGGAGTCTGCGAGGCCCTGAAATCAACTATTCTGCCTCTGAAAAAGAGTGCTTAGCAGTAGTTTGGGCAATAGAGAAATAATGTCATTTTTTAGAAGGGGTGGAATTTGAAGTATATACAGATCATAATACCCTGACCTATATCTTTAATCAACCCAAAGTGTCATCACGCCTTACCCGGTGGGTGTTGCGCCGTCAATCATTTACATTTAACGTCTTTTACCGGAAGGGATGCAGCAACATTGTCCCAGATGCATTGTCAAGAATACCAGAGATGACAGGGGTGGTGTGTATGGCTATAGCACACAGCCAGTGGTGTGCACTGCCTCTAAGTTTGCAGAATATAGCACAAGCTCAAGATACCTGTCCTGCATGCTTGGAGCTTAAGGGAAGTGTTGTTAAGGCTGAACCTGGCCGCATTCATTTCAAGGAGCTACAAGGAGTGCTATATACGTCCATACCATCTAAGAGCGGGGGCACCAAGCTCCAACTGGTACTCCCGGAGAAATATATACTGTAATATCTACACTATTATCACGATAGCCCTTTTGGTGGACACCTGGGGAAGTTAAAAACAATATTGAGGTTACTAGAAGTGGCATGGTGGCCGTCGGTCCGCAGAGATGTGTGGGACTACATTAAAAAGTTGATGGGACCACTGCCATCTTCTACCACCAAGAAAACTATATTGATTGTGGTAGTCGACTATTTTTCTAAATGGGTAGAGCTTTTTGCTCTGCCCGATGCTAAGACTCACAGGATCTGCACCCTCTTAAAGGATGAGATTTTCACTCGGTGGGGGGTCCTTAAATTCATTTTTATCGGACCGTGGTCCTCAGTTCACCAGTGAAATAATGGAAAAGTTATATTTAGCTTGGGGGGTAAAGTGAAGATTGACAACAGCATACCATCCCCAGAGCAATCTAACAGAGAGGGTGAACCGGACCCTAAAAACGATGGTTGCATCCTATGTTGGAGACTGTCATCAAGACTGGGACAAATGGCTTCCTGAATTACGATTTGCCATTAACACAGTGGAGCATGAGGATTTGGGTGAAACTCCTGCACTGGTTGCCCTGGGTCGTCAAATCAGAGGCCCACTTGATTGGTTAATAGAATCCGTCCCTTTGCCTGATACACTCCAATATCGTACACTGACAACCCTAGAGGAGTTACGAAAGAAGGTACAGGCAAGGTTGGTGAGGTCAACCTCAAGACAAGCCAGGTATTACAATGCCCGCCATCGGAAAGTGCACTACGAGGTGGGAGACTTGGTCTGGGTTCGAACTCATCACCTGTCTGATGTTGCTCATAAATCTGCCTCTAAGCTTGCACCCAAATGGTTAGGACCAGCTATTATTTTAAACCAGCTTGGACCGAATAATTACCAGGTACAGAAAGGGACTAACTCGGAGTCCAAAATAGATACGGTTAATGTAATTAGCATTAAACCATATTTTGCTCCCCCCTTGGGGAAACCTGTGGGTGGGGAACTATGTAGCAAGGCTAGATAACTTGACTGTCGGGTTGGCCTGCTGGACTGTCCTTCACTTTAAAACTGTTGGCTGGGAGGGTGTCTGTAAATAGCCCTTTAGGCACTTTTGATGACGTTCCAGTCTGGGAAGATCCCGCTCAGTAAATATTCCAGCTGTCTGTTGCTGGCGTCAGGTTTCCATAACGACCGAGAGGGGAAAGGATGTTTCGGCAGGAAACTTTTTCTTTTTAAGGGGAATGGCGGATCTAGGAGGAGGAAGAAAGAAAGGAAGGAAAAGGCTGAAGGCAAGGAGGCGACTATCTACGCTCTAAGAATCATCCAGAATCTTACTTCATCCAGGGATGTCTGCTATTTGTGGGTGGCCACCCCGAAGAAATATTCGGGTGACGAATCCCTGAAAAGAGGCCAGGTACTGGTGTTCTCCAGGTGCTCCCGTTCTGGTGAGTCGGATTCTGGAGTGCGTTTCTGCGGGACAGTCAGCAGAGAATCTGTTTCGCCAGAGGACTGTTGTGTTTCCTCATGCCATTCAGTAGGAACTGAACTGTAGGATTTTTCTCCTTATATGTGGACTATGTGAAATATTTCTTTTTGTTTTTTCTATGTCACAGTTTTTTTTCTGTGTCAAACCGGGGGTTAGGATTTGGCTGCTGGGGAGGGTGTCTGGGGAAAGGGATCACTAAAGAGCATTCAGGCACCTAGCAAGTAAATGTAAACCTCAAATTTCAATATAGTTAGGAGTCCCACATTCTTTTATGTGTGAAGTTTTGCCAGTTATTTAAGGGACAAGTGGGGCCGAGGACCGAATATGGTAATGCTATTTTAGCCTTCAAATATCGTCGTGTGAAGTGCAGTTAATGTGTTCCTGTATCTGCGGTTGCTACAAAGTGACATGTTTATTAGAGGAGCGGCTGAGATGAACTCCCAAGCTGACATGCCTCAGTGATGCTGTCTGTCCTCGTAGTCCAACAGTTGAAGCACAAATGTGTCAAATTCTTAGCTCACCTTAAAAAAAAAAAAGAAAGATTTACTTTCACCAGTACTAAAAGTGTATTAATGCGTATTTAAAATTTTCCTTTAAACATATTTTTACATTTGTATGTATTTAGTTTATATTCTTGTCTAAATTCATTACAAGTAAAATGGTATTCTGATTAACAGAATAATGGTGCTGAAAATAAAAAGGACTGTCTGCTCCCCAACATCACATAACGTCCCACTCACTGTCTACTGGTCCATCAATGAACAGACCTTCTGCTTCTTACTCACAGAGACACTTTCTGTACTCATCAGAGATTCACTGAACCCAAATGAGCCTCTGGCATCAGCACATCCAGAATGATATGAACTCTGTCAATCTATTCAAAAGTGCCTACAGCTCTTGACAGCACTTCATCAGGTAGTTGTAGAGGCCATCTGTCAGCTCCACATCTTCTACTGTATAGAGGTCATTACCCGGTGACCTTTAGGATCTTCATAATTTTTAAACCATTTGGATGACACCTTTTCAGATACAGCAGCCTGTTAGACAAGCAAATACAAGAGTTTGGTGCTATAAAGTTATCATAGCTCTTTGCTACTACATAGATTACAATAACAAAGTTTTACTTGTTATCTGAACTAAGTTACCAGCAAGTGATCATCTGCTCCGTGGCCCTTTATGATGAACTCCAACAGATTTTCATGCTGAGTCCTCCTGGAGGCCCTGCTGGTCTCTGCAGCCACAAAAACCCGAGCCCCTTGTTCTTGAGTCAGCCGCCCCACTGCAGCCACACAGCCACTGTGGACACACACAAATAAAACATCAAACTGTCTCATGTAGTATTTGTCTTGTGCAAGCTGTCTGGTTTTGGTCTGAACACTCCTGTTTTCTCATAAAATGGACACTTTGGAATAGAGTTCAAACTGCGAGAATTACTCTGTGGTTCATTATCAAAACTCTCGTTCATGGTTATCTCAATAGTTTTTTTTAGAATACATCTACTTCAGAGTACTGTAATATGAATACACCAATCTGGACACTACCTAAAGTAATATGCAAGTCACAGGCATGTCATCCTAAGATAAAAAGGATATACTGTATACAGTGCTCTTCACTATTATTGAGACCCTTTGTAAAAATTAGTAAGAAGGGTTAGAAAAAAAATCCCTGTTTGCTGAAGAAATGTCACCTTGCACTGAAAAAATTAGAAACATCTGACTTTTAATTGAAACAATTTCATTCAAAGAAAAACAAAGCCCTAATCAAGAAATAAATATTTTTAAAATTAACATTTTTATAAGGGGTGTCATTAATAGTGGAGGACGTGTTAAATGAATGCCACAATTAAAGGTATGGCACACATGAAGAAAAAAAATATATTATCAGCATCTTTAAAAGACTGACAGTAAAATCAAAGGGTTCCTCCATGGTCAGATAATTAGCACACTGAGAGAGAATATGAGAAAAAGTACTGAAATCCTACACAATCTAAACACAAATGTAAAGTTACATAAAGCTTCCAGTTAATATTCAAATTCCATCAACGTATCTATTCCACAGTCTACTGAACCAGTAGGGATGTCCTAGGAAAAGAAGGAAAGAAAAAAAAAAAAGAGAGACACGTGAAAGTCAAACACTACAAGCGAATTACAAATTTAAGAAATGGTTGTTTCCAATTTACCTGATTTTTTCATTAATATCAAATTTCCTGAAGATATTCTTGTAGCAAGCTGGCTGAAAGGAAAAAAATATAAATGTCACTTGTAATTACAGTATATTGAAAAGGCTCTGTGAACATCGCGACTGTCAGACTGACTCACGTATAATTTAGTGATGCACTGCCTACTGCAGGAAAGTCTTTAACAATTTAGAAATGGCAGGCATCATCTGCACAAAACTACCATGAAATTCTATTAAAATTGACGGTACAAAAACATTGCAGATTATTTGGTATTACAATTAGACACATTACTCCAACATAAGGAACTAAGCTGAAAATGAAAAAAAGGTAATATCGTGCACCACTGTAGTCAATCTGAACTTTTATCAACAGAATAACTGATCAAGCGTTTCCAAGATGCTTGTATAAGTTTTTTTTCGTTTTCCATGCAAAGTCAAGGAGGTCTTGTGAAACTTGCTTTGTGGAATTTGAAGAGTTGCCTGTACCTTTGAGTGCCAGTCCACTTCAAGCACTGAATATAAATCAATTACTACAGCGAAAATGATTATTAATACAAACGTATGGTTCACGGTACAAACATAACCATGCAAAACAAAGTTATTAAAAATACGAAAAAAAATGTGCATACGAAACATACGAGCAATTAGTTTCTTTGCTTCTTCTTCTTTTGTCTAATGGAGTTTCATCACCGTAGCTTCTTTTTTTGTCTCCTTTCGTTTAATGGAGTTTCGTCGCTTTGTACAATGGCAGGTTATTTAAGAGGAAACTCTATAAGGCGGAACCTCAAAGAGGTAGGGATCACGAACTGTGAAACGTTTGTTACACTTGATAGTCAACTTCAAACGTTGATAATATTGGACAAGTGAGTTTTTGATTGTCACAGAGAAACAACAATCTCATTCGTTGAAATTCTGAATTAGCCAATACTATCCACTTGTATTTACAGTTATCCCGCCTTCAGATCCGCCCATGATGTCTCCGGTCTGCAGTAACATAGACATATATAGATAGACGCCGTATTCACTATGTTGCCCAGTCAACATGATACGTCAGGGCGTCCGCCCTATTGCGAGTGGCAAAAGTGCCATTTAAAATAATACAGGTAGACGTGGAAACTGGGTTTTCTGATGAAAAAACAATAACGTTTAAAACAGTATCGTTTACATACAACAGATTTTTGCAAATTGTTACATGCAATTATTTATATCCATTTATACACTAATAATGACAATTATTAAATAATAATAATTATTATTATTAAATAATTCCTCCCAAATAAGTAACATTTCTCTGACTGCCTTCTTCCATCTCCAAAACATTCTAGACGTCCTGTTCTTACGCAACACAGTACTGAAGTATTGGTTAATGCCCGAGTCACCTCACATATAGATTACTGTAATGCTATTCTATCTGGTATCCCACAAAAACTTATCCATCGCTTACAACTTCTTTAAAATTCTGCTGCCAGGATAATAATCTGTTCTAAATCCACTGAACATATCACACCTATTCTCTCTCAACTTCACTGGCTCCCTGTTAACTACAGAATACAATACAAAATACTGCTCTTAACATTTAAAGCTCTCCACTACCTCACTGATCTCCTCCAGACTTGCACTCCTCTCGCTCACTCAGATCCTCATCTGCAGCTCTACTTTCTGTACCACACATCAGACTCAGTGCTATGGGAGCTCGAGCATCTCTCATAGTGCTCCTCAACTCGGGAATTCTCTTCCCTCTCATATACGTCAGCGCGATTCAATAACACATTTTAAAACTGCCCTCAAAACTTATCTTTTCAAACTGGCATACCAATTGTGAATTCTGCACTGTTACTGCCACTTATCTTTGTTTGTTTGCTAATTATTGCTTTCTGATTTATCATTCTCTTGTTTTAATTTTACTAATGTTGTTTAATTTTATTGTAAAGTGACCTTGAGTGCTAAGATTATAAAACGGGATTTTCTAATGGCCACATATAACCAAAACAATTGTTTGGCCTTACCTATGAAATGTAATCCCCCTGGATCTGGTTTGGAGCGTACAGCGGTTTGTACAATCCCAAGCAGCACATTATCCATTACTTCACTCCACAGCAGTGCCACTCGCAATATGGAGGCGACGTTGACGTACGATGCTGCTGGTCATGCGGCGTCTAGTAATTCTATATCTATGTGCCGCAATACTGTACCCTTCTCCCCTGCCCCGCCCCGCGCCATATACCACTGGGCGGAATGCTGTTGATTTTGTGGCACATTTCACATAGCCAATAAGTTAATTTCACTTAACAATTAACAAAAGTCGCGTCTGTCTTTTGAAACAAATCGAGTCTAGCAACAGATTTAAAAAATAAAAATGTTAACTAAGGAGGGCTGAATTCTCTTAAACTACCTGAAGAGTAGGAAGACAAGTTGCAAAAAGTAACGAATACCAAACTGAGCAGCTGCTGGCATCGACCTGTGACTCTGCGGCATAGCGGAACTGGACGAACTGAGCGAAATAGACTCAGAATTTGAGAATTTGGTCAGCATTGATTGCGCCTGTTCCTTCCATCACTAGCCGCCCCGTAATATTTACCTTTCGGTTTCGTTTCCCGGTTTTTGGTCGTGTTCAGTTCGCGCCTGACCTTATGGGCGGGGCTATACTCTTACAGTGTAGGAAGTTACGCTCCTAGGAGGAGGTTTTCTTTCTCCGTTGGAAAAAAAAATATGTTTTTTATTTTTAAGTTTAATTAGACTTAAGGTAATCTTTTTGAATTTGAACACCAAGCGACAGCGAACAAACAATACATTCTCGTTATATTATATTACGGCGATACTGTAGTGAGAATTTTAAAAGACATCCCTTATTCCTGGATTTTGTTTTCCTGTAGGCATCTTCGCCTGCCGTGATAATAAATCTGAAAGAAACTGGAACCTGACCTTTTTTGTTGATTTCCTTTATTTTCACTCAAAGTAAAATTCTGCAGGATGTTCCAGGTAAGTTATTCTGTTTTACATTTATATTTATTTGCTAGGCAGACATTTTTATCCAAAGTGACTTACAACAGAGGTAAACATAATCCAGTAACATTAGGCTAGAGCCTGTTTGTTCAGCAGATGTAAAGGAAAGGTAACAAAAGTTGATTGCAACAAGTGAAAGGATGTAATAACTAATATTTTACAATCATAGATTAATCAATACGGCAGTTAAACTTGAACAACAAATAACGAACAATATAAAAGATTACAGAGCATATATTTTTTTCTTCATTCAAGTAGACAGATTTTCACAGAACAAACGGGTTTCCAATTGCTTCTTAAATACATTGAGGGAGTCAGCAGTATAGATGGAGGTGGGCTGCTCATTTTATCAGCTAGGAACTACACAGGAAAAGAGTCTGGATTGAGACTTTGAACCATGCAGAGGTGCCATCAATAGACACTGTTCCCTGACAGACCTGAGTGGTACAAGGAGTATAGCATCTCACCAGTGTCTCCATATACGCAGGTGCTGATCTACTGACTATTCTGTAGGCAAACATCAGGGATTTGAACTTAATGCGTTCTGTTAAGGTGAGCCAGTGTAGCAACCTGAAGAGAGGAGTAACATGTGCCTGGCTCGGCTGGTTAAATAAGGGTTACTGCATTCTGGACCATCTGCAGCAGCTTGATAGCACACGTGGGTACATCTGGACCAGAAGTTGTGCTGCATCCTCTGTCAGATAAGCTCTGATCTTGCAGATGTTGCACAGAGTGAACCTGCATGATGAACTAGAAACAGAAGAATTGTGGTCAGAAAACGATAGCTGCTCATCAGTCACCACTGCGAGGTTGCATATTGACATGGCAGCTGTTAGTGACAGTGAGCCAAGCTGTACAGAGGTGGGGAGTTGAACATATTGCTTGACTCTTGATCGCAGCTGTCCCATTTATTTGTTTAGTATAACAACAACATTTATTTATATACGTAGCACATTTTCATACAAAAAGTAGCTCAAAGTGCTTTACATAATGAAGAATAGAAAAATAAAAGACACAGTAAGAAAATAAAATAAGTCAACATTAATTAACATAGAATAAGAGTAAGGTCCAATGGCCAGGGTGGACAGAAAAAACAAAAAAAAACTCCAGACGGCTGGAGAAAAAAATAAAATCTGTAGGGATTCCAGACCACGAGACCGCCCAGTCCCCTCTGGGCAATCTACCTAACATAAATGAAACAGTCCTCTTTGTATTTAGGGTTCTCACGGAAGGACTTGATGATGATGGTCACGTAGACTTCTGGCTTTTAATCCATCCATCAGTGTTGGAGCATCATGATGCTTTGAGTAGGTGGTGGTGGCACAGGCCACCACCACAAAGAAACCGGAAAAAGAAACAGAAGAGAGAGTAGGGGTCAGTACGGATTTTAGAGCCACCATGAATAGTTATTATGATGAATTGAACATACAGAGTATCAGGAAAAAGTTAAAGTGAAGTTATGAAAAGGCCATGTTAAAGTATAGCACCTTTGACAAGGGAAAGTGAGTCTTCACAAAATATATTTTAAAATTATTAAATGCCTAAGTAAAGCAGTAATATACAACAAAGTCAAGGGGAAAGATAATTATTTTAGTTTGGGCTGAAAATATACAGAAATGATGTACTGTATATGTAAGCAGCTATTTTATTTATAATAGTGTTCATTAAGCAAGGAAATAAATGTAATGTAGACTACATTTTAACAGCAGAAATTGAGTACAGTATAAAAAAACACAATGTGAGACATTCTCAATTATGTAACATATAGCACAGACATCTCAAGTTAGATTAACAGAGTTCAGGGCCCTGGGGTCCCTTTAAGATGATTGAAGGCAGAAGGTAAATCTCAATTAAACGTCAATAAAACAAGGTACATTACGACCAATGGGTGTCAACTCAGGACAGATATACGTCTACATAGTACTTTTTCTTTAACATGTCCATTTTCCTCTTTAAACAATTAAGTGTGTGACTAATATAAATACAGTTTTACACTTAATATTTTTTTATTTTATGCATTTCTTTCTTTGACATAACTTTTTAATTAATGCATTTTTACAGCCACAGAATGTTGACTGTTTCTACTTTCTCCAAGGACAATGTAAGCAGGTATGTGTTACATTAAGTTCAGGTCCATATGGATACCTTGCAGTCTTGCAATGGTGACTTATGCAGCATTAAAGACTGTTCCAAATGAACTCATAATTGCTAACTGATACTCAAGAATATAAAAAATATAAACTCTAAATTGCTTTCTTTTTTGGATATCCTGTGCATAAATACTCTAAATGTCTAGACCAGGGGTTCTCAGGCTCAGTCCTGGGCTACCACTGTGGCTGCAGCTTTTCACTCCAGCCAATTATCTGTATCAATGGTTCAGTCTAACTTCTAATTGATCTGATTGTTTAATTAGGTAGCCCTTTTTCTCTTATTTTACACTGAGCAAAATGTGCTAGAATGATATTTATATGTAAATACCTGTAAATTCAAAAATGTGTATTTTTGCTGTAGATTTAAATGCTTAACTTTCATTTACCATGCTTGTTTTAATTCACTTTTTTCTGATGAGATTGCTCTCTTAATTGTATACAAACTAACAATTAGTGACAGACAGTGCAGACATAGTAGTGAATGACAGAATTCTAAGGCAACATAACTTTAAAGTCATATTGACTTGCATGCTTATTAGTAAGAAAAGGGATGAAATAACCAGTATATTAAGAAGGAGGAAAATCTTAAAAAGCATGAAAGAAAAAAATAATTTATGGCAATAGAACACACACAATTGATTGCTGCATTCCAATAAAAATTTAGCAAACTTTTTTTTTTTTTTTTTTTTTTATATATATAATTTCTGCACTCAGGACATATCAGGAAATAACAGTTTTGTTAATGAAGACAGTTGCAGTGGTCCATGAGACTGAACTTGAGAATCAAGGAGTCAAGTCTTTTCTTTCTAATTAGCACAAACATGTATATACATAAATATACACAAACCCTATATATATATACTAGCAACATACCCGCGCTTCGCAGCGGAGAAGTAGTGTGTTAAAGAAGCAATGAAAAAGAAAAGGAAACATTTTGAAAATAACGTAACATGATTGTCAATGTAATTGTTTTGTCACTGTTGTGAGTGATGAGTGTTGCTGTCATATATATATATATTTACACACACACACATAAACATATATATATACATATCTATACATATACACATATATATATACACACACACATATATACATACATATATATATATCTACATATATGCACATACATATACATACACACACA
>JANRMT010062846.1:29048978-29069597 GCA_026402145.1 Polypterus bichir lapradei | reverse complement strand
TCTTATTTCCCTTGCAACGCAAAGCGACTATTCCTACTCTCGATCACTTCCTTCTCTCTGGTGTTAATTTTATTTAATAATTTAATAATTTTAGGCGCTCCAACCCTTCACTGGCTGTCAACCGGCTCTTTTTTTTTCCTGTCCATGAAGGCAATGCCGTCAATCACCACCTCGCAACTCCCGATCCTGAACTGTGAAAGGCTCCACCACCAGAATCTGAGAGGAATCTTTTGGCTATCTGTAGACAAGGCAGTGAGCTATATGTAATAGTGCTTTCAGTTTTATTGGCCCAAACCTTTGGAGCAAACCTCCACAATCTATCCTGGCATCCACAACAGTGGCTGCTTTTAAGAGAAATTTACAGAGTTACACTTTTTTTTTTAATTTATTGTTTCAACATTTCCACGTTAATCATGACGCTTATGTCAAGATTAAAGTCAACATGTTGACTTTATTCTCGTAGTTTATTTTGTCATTAAAGTAGAACGTTGTAAACGTAATCTTAAAATCAATGTTTCATTTACTAGATTTCCCCAAACCCCGCCATAAGTCATGTAGCACATTAAGTGCTTTGTGTTAAGTTTTCCCTGACCCAGTTGTTAATCGATACATGCTGTTTAAACTGACTTCCTCTTACACTGAGAGGAGGCGCAGGCAGTGATCACCACACAGAATACATTCATTTCATGATATTTCTGCTCTCTGAACATTTAGAATGCTAAGACAAATACATGATATTATTTTCATGATGAAATGCATTAATGCATATATTAAACATGTGGGGGTGCGGTGGCGTGGAGGTTGCGCTGCTGCTGAGAGTTTAAAGTGGAAATATCGACTTTAACCTTGATATAAACGTGAGAATAAAGTGGATATGTCAACTTTAATCTCGAATTAAACTGAGAGAATAAAACGGAAATGTCGAGAATAAAGTAGGCATGTTGACTGTATTCTCGACATACACTTTTTTCTTCACTGTGTCCTTTTTTTTTTTCTTATCTGTGGCCCTAATACGCTTCCTTAATTTTATGAACTGTATTGTGTTGCTGTTTTTTTTACTATCTTTTGTTAAGCACTTAAAGATAACTCCATTATATAAAGTGCTACATAAATGAAATTATTGCAGTTGTTATTATTATTAGTGGACAAATTCATGTTGGACCCAAAAGCAAGATATGTATTGTTTTGTGAGATTCGTGTATTGTTATTTTCTGTGATGAGACAGAATCATTGAAGTTAATGTAAGTGGAGAAAAGACCAGAAGATAATAACATGAACCAGATTGGTAGTCAGTGCCAGGCAAGGCCAGTACCAAGAGATCAAAAATATATTAAGTTACCAAAGCACTAGGGCAACCCAAAAATCAAAGTCAATGGCTGAGAATATATTGAAACCAAAATGAAGGAAAATTGGGTGGCATGATGGTGCAGTTGTAGTGCTGCTGCCTCACAGTAAAGAGACCAAGATTTAAGTCCCTGTATGAAATTTGCCTGTTTATGTCTGTGTGTATTGGTTCCACTTTCCTCTTACTGTCCAAAAACATGTAGGTTTGGTGAATTGATGTTACTAAATTGGCCCTGGTGTTTGTGGTTGTCCTTCGATGGTCTGGTGCCTTGTCCAGGGTTTGTTCACAACCACATGACTTGTAATTCACATTGTATAAGTAATAAATGGGAAAAATGCATTCAAATCGCTCCCAAATGAGTTTCAAACAATAACAAATATAACCAATAATGGTTATTATGACACGTTCCAGCACTTCTTAAAAAAATTAACTGTACTGTATGAAAAGGAATCAGTGTTGTGAGCCTTAGGCCTTACTACAGTATCACTCAGGCAGCCAGTTAACCACCCTGGTTTAGAATATCACAATAAAAAAAGAACAGGGGAGAAAAACTTTTATTTCAGTATGTCACACATGATACACAATATGATAGTGTATTATTAGAAATTTTATGAAAGGGTAATGCTTTTGAATAACATCTTCAAGTAAAGTTGAGAAGATAATGTTACAAAAGAGTGTAATGAAATACTGTACAAATGTTTGTAGAACACGAGAATGTACCTTTCAGTTTCAGGTTCAGTTACTCTTATGTTTATTATTTTAGAGAAAATGCAATTTTCAGCACCGTGATCTTGCTTTGAATACCAGTGAAATATGCGAAAACTGGAGGCGAACAAAGAATTGCCGGAATAAACAGTGCATCTACAGACATATCGACCAGGAGGTATGATGATTCAATAAAGCAGATATTAAAAACACGAATATTATTAGGATAAAACTGAGAAAATTGCTTTGATGTTGTTTGCTGTTGTCCACTTATTGTGTGTATAATTAGCTCTTGTGACATTGGGGTTTAGGCTTAAAGTTGCTATCAATGTGATAGATGTTTCATTGTAAACTACATAATAATCATAAGTACGTCCTTTCCAGAGATGATCTTTCTGCTTTGAACTCACTGCTTCTGGACTACGCTGTCTGTGATTCAGCACATAATAGTGGTGCAACAAAAAAAACAAATTTAGAAAATTTATGGGTGTTTCTAAGATGCTTTTCTTATTCTTACATAACAGTGTAATAATCTCTGGCTAAAGGATCTGGGCTGGTAACTTAAAGGTTGCTAGTTCGAATCCCAGCAGTGACAGAAGGAATGCTGCTCCTTTGGGCCCTTGAACAAGGCCTTTAACCTGCAATTGCTCCAGGGGCACTGTACAAATAGCTGACCCTGCGCTCTGATGCCAAAAATTAAAAAAACCTTAGTGTGTGTCTCTGGAGACTAAGTTGGGGTATGTGTAAAATGAGAAATTCCAAATACAAGAAACTGTGTATGGCGATTAAAGGATTAAAAAATAAGTAGCATTTTTCTTTAGCTCCACTTCCTTCAGTGATTTTCTGTCTTCTGACCTTTACCGGTATATATTTTTTTTGACCAATGCATCCACATTACATGCAGAGTATTTGGTAAAAGTGTGCTTAAGGATAACTTTTTTGTATTTTGTTGTAATCTGTTCTACATTAGAACAATGGTACATTGCCATTTAAAAATATTTTCACAATAGCTTTTTCAAAATTAAAGTTCAAGTTTATTGTCGTGTGCTTTGTATAATGACATTTTAACTTGCATGTCTCCTCAGAATATTGACATTCATACAGTAACAACCAAAAGACACACATGCACAAAATAGTATTGTTGTTACACTTTTGTTATCTTTAATAGACTTATGGCATCAGTCAAAATAAAAAACACATTTCAAGGACACATTCAATCGTACATCCTATACTTTTATGTTTAATCAATTTAGAACCCCTCCCAATGCCTCAATGAGGGCACTTTTGGTATCTGAAGAGAGAGAGCACTGACCAGAGATTTTTTTAGTGCATATATTTTAGCCAAAAATATAACCCCAAATCAGAAAAAGTTGGGACAGTGTGGAAAATGTGAATAAAAAAAGAAAAAAGCAAGTTATAAATTCTCCTCAAATTTTATTTCATTGCAGACAATATGAAGACAAAATAATTCATGTTTTTTTTGTCAACATCATTTGATTTGTAAATAAATATCCATTCTTGCCATTTAGGCTTGCAACACATTTCAAAAAAGGTTGGGACAGTACAGCATTTACCACTTTGTACAGTTCCCCTGTTTTATAACAACACTTAAAAGACGTTTAGGCATTGAAGAAATCAAGTGACTAAGTGTTGCAGATGTTAGTTTGTCCCATTCTTCCAGCAAACAACGTTTTAGGTGCGCAACAGTACGGGGTCTTCGTTGACGCATTTTTCTTTTCAAAATGTGCCAAACATTCTCTATAGGAGACAAATCAGGGCTGCAGGCAGGCCAGTCAAGCATCCGCACCCTCTTCTTACGCAGCCATGCCTTTGTTATGCGCGCAGTATGTGGTTTGGCATTGTCTTGCTGAAATAAGCATGGGCGTCCCTGGAAAAGACGTCGTCTTGAAGGCAGCATTTGTTCCTCCAAAACTGAGATATACTTCTCAGCATTGATGGTGCCATCGCAGAAGTGCAAGTTACCTTTGCCGAAGGCACTGACACAACCCCATACCATGACAGACCCTGGCTTTTGGACTTGTATCTGGTAACAGTCTGGATGGTCCTTTTCCTCTTTGGTCCGCAGCACATGGCGTCCATTTCTTCCAAAAAAGATGTGAAAAACCGATTCGTCTGACCACAATACACGTTTCCACTGCACAGTGGACCATCCCAGATGCCTCCGAGCCCATAGAAATCGACAGCACTTCTGGACACTATTTATGTAGGGCTTCCTTTTGGCACAGTACAGTTTTAGCTGGCATTTCCTAATGTAACTACGTACTGTATTGCTTGAGAGTGACTTCCTGAAGTAGTCCTGAGCCCACGCAGTTATATCATTTATTGATGAATGACGGTTTTTAATGCAGTGCCGTCTGAGGGCTCGGAGATCACGGCCATTCAGTTTAGGCTTGTGCCCTTGGCCTTTGCGCACAGTAATTTCTCCAGATTCCCTGATTCTTTTTACTATGTTATGCACTGTAGAGGGAGAAATGCCCAAATCTCTTCCTATCTGTCTTTGAGAAACGTTTTTCTTCATCATTTCAAAGATTTTTGCCCGCACTTGGTGGCAAACTGGCGATCCTCTGCCCATCTTTGCTCCTAAAGGAGTAGGCCTTTCATCGATGCTGGTTTTGTACCGAATCATGATTGCAGTCACCTGTTAACATCACCAGTTTCAAATCACATCATTATTTAGTTATTATACCTCATTACTACCCCTGAATTGCCCCCACCCCAACTTTTTTTGGAAGGTGTTGCAAGCCTGAATTGCAAGAATGGATGTTTATTTACAAATCAAATGATGTTGACCAAAAAAAACATGAATTATCTTGTGTTCATACTGTCTGCAATGAAATAAAAGTTAAGGGAAATTTATAAATTACTGCTTTATTTTTTTATTCACATTTTCCACACTGTCCCAACTTTTTCTGATTTGGGGTTGTAGTTTAATTTCATTAATTTTCCTGGCCACCCCTATTGTAATTCCCTTAAGTGGCTGATGTTGTCTTAATAGTTTTATGAATCAAATATTTTTTTGTATTTCCACATTAATTACTCAAGCTAAAAAAACTAAAAATATAATGATTTTGACTTTTTAATATTTTGTGTTATTCTGCATTCTGTTTTGATGCCTTGTACCTTTAAAATAGTTGTGTTCAGATGAGACAGCAAAAAAAAACTGAAAAGTAGATCGAGGAAATGTTTGGCAAAATCCATTGTCTTTGAAAAGACAGGGATCACAATTCAAAAAGAAACTATTGTGAGGAATGGCTGTGGCCCTTACCTGGCTGGGAGATCTCCCCTAGATCCCTACATGGCAGCTCCCCTGGGTTGCAGCGTTGCCCAGGATTCCCACAGGGTATCATGGGAATTGGGAGTTTCTTGACTCGGCACTTTTGGGTTCTGTAGTTGCTGTCGGGGGTGCTGCAGGAACTGGGGAGTCCTACTTCATGGGGCTTCCACCTCAACCCGAAGTGCTTTCGGACCACACTTATGAGACACCAGAAGTACTCCTTGGTGTTACATAAAAGGAGCCAGCTGCCTCATCTCCAGGAGCTAGAGTCAGGAGGACGGAGGATGAAGCTTGCTGGGTGTAGAAGAGAAGGCAGTGACAGAGAGAAAAAAAAGACAGAGTTGCTTGGTGCTGATCATTCTACTTAATTGTACTTTTGGTTGTGGTATGGGAAACACTTGAAAGAAGAATTTCCCACAATAAAGACTCTTTGTGCTTTTATACCCGGGTCCAATTGAATTTAAATGCAAGTCTTCTTCATTTGGACGATGAGCCACGTCTTAGTGAGGATGTCTGGATTTGTCTGGAAATCAATACGAAAAGACGCCTTATATATGCTTCTTCTTCTTCTTCTTTCGGCTGCTCCCGTTAGGGGTCACCACAGCAAATCATCTTCTTCCATATCTTTCTGTCTTCTGCATCTTGTTCTGTTACACCCTTCACCTGCATGTCCTGTCTCACCACATCCATAAACCTTCTCTTAGGCCTTCTTCTTTTCCTCTTCCCTGGCAGCTCTATCCTTAGCATCCTTCTCCCAATATACCCAGCATCTCTCCTCTGCACATGTCCAAACCAACGCAATCTCGCTTCTCTGACTTTGTCTCCCAACTGTCCAACATGAGCTGACCCTCTAATGTCCTCATTTCTAATCCTGTCTATCCTCATCACACCCAATGCAAATCATATCATCTTTAACTCTGCTACCTCCAACTCTGTCTCCTGCTTTCTGGTCAGTGCCACCGTCTCCAACCCATATAACATATCTGGTCTCACTACCGTTCTGTAGACCTTCCCTTTGACTTTTGCTGATATCCGTCTGTCACAAATCACTATTGACACTATTGCCTGCACTCTCTTTTTCACCTCTGTTCCACAATCCCCATTACTCTGTAAGGCCTTATATATGCTGTAGACCCCCAATGCAGGCAGTAATTTTAATACACATTTTTAGTAATATTAAAAAGGCAAATTTGCAGGGGAATATTTTAGTCATGGGGACATTAAATACTTTAATATTAACTGGGCTAACTTTGCAAATAGTTGAGTACAAGAGCAGGAGTTTTTAAGTGTAATCAATGACTGCTTTTTAACACAGTATGTTAAAGCACCAACTGGGGGGAGGCCTGCCTAGATTTAGTTTTTGTAATAAATAGGATATAATTTAGGGTGTAGAAGTGAAGAGCACAATTGCAAAGACCACAACGGTTAAGTTTGACTTTGGTAGGGCAAAATTTGAACAGATGTGACAAATTATAAAAGGGATAAACTGGGATAAGCTTTTAAGTGTGGAGACAGTCAAGAAACAGTTGAACAGATTTAAAAAATTTTAAATATAATAAAGGACAGGTGTATCCCAAAATGTACAATTAGTAGGAAATTGAAAAATACTGAGCAGTGGGTAAATAAGGGGTTGGAAAAGAAGGTGCAAATTAAAAAAAACAGCAGTATACAACTTTTAAGACTAACAACTCCAATGCTGATCTTACAGTATGCTGTAAACCTTTTATGACATCTTCACATGTGAGGAAGTAACAGGGACTAATAAGGAGGTCCTGGTTGATTTGGACATTGTAGAAGGAGAAGTACTGCTCAGATTAAATAGGATGAAATTACATAAATCACCAGGATTGAATAGTATTTATTGTTGATTGGTTAAAAAGGTTAGTGAGTACATATATAAACCCTTGATGCATATTTTTAGGAAGTTACTGCAGACTGGGGAAATTCTAAATGACTGAAAAATGGCAAGTATTATCTTAATATATATAAATATGATCGATCAGATCCAAGCAGTTATAGGGCAGTGTGCTTAATGAGTACAACAAATTAATTAATAGAACGAATTATTAAGGTAAAGATTGAACAACACGTGGCAAGAATAGGAGATTTACTGAACAGTCAGCAAGGGTTCAGAGGTCATGTTTTATGAGGAAGCAGCAAAAAGATAAGATCAAAGTGGTGCGTATGATGTTATTTATCTTGACTTTCAAAAAACATCTTATAAGATGCCGCATTAGAGGTTGGGCATCAAACTAAAACAAGTGTGAGTTCAGGGTGTAGTGTTTAGATGAGTGCAGAATTGGTTAAAACACAGGAACCCTATCTGTAATTTGTTGATGTTGTGGAACTGGACCCGGACACAGACAGACGGACAACGGTTTTGCACCCAACACACTCATTTTATTTACAATATTTACAAATATATTCAGTGCACAACCCAGTGCCTCCAGCACCAATCCCCCAAAGTCCAGGCCTCACAGTCTCCAAATGCCTTCCTATCGGCCGCCTCTATTCCTCTCTGAGCTCCGTCCTCTTCCACCCGACTCTTGCTAATGAATGGAGGGAGGCGGCCCCTTTTATCCCAACCCGGATGGGCTTCAGCTGCTTCCTGGCAATCCCCCTCGGACACACCCCCGTGTGGCGGAAGTGCCGGCTGCGTACCCGGAAGCCCTCCAGGTGTCCCCAGTCTTCTACCCCCCAGCACTTCCTGGTGTGGCGGAAGTGCTGAGGTCCAGGGTTCTTCAGGCACCAGGGCGCCGCCTGGCGGTGGCCACGGGCCCCTACAGGGTTGGGCTTCCAAGCCCTGTACCCGTGGCCCCCAACACAACCAGGGCGGTCGCCCCGTCGTTGTCTGGAGGAGGCACAAGCCCTCCTCCTGGGCGTCCCGGCTGGGCTCCACCCCCAGCCGCATGCGACAATGTTAAGAATTGTATCCCACAGGGGTCAGAGCTAGGGCCACTGCAATTTTTAATATATATACTGTAAATGGTTGTATAGGAATATAAATAATATCCTGCTTAAGTTTGCAGATGATACTAAAATAGGTGGATTGGTAGATAATCTAGAATCCGTTGAATCATTATATTGGGACCTGTGCAGCATACAGGCTTGGGGAGATTTTGGTGGATGAAACTGAATGTAAATAAATGTAATGTATTACATGTAGGAAGTAAAAATGTGAGATTTGAATACACAATGAGAGGACTGAAACTTGAAAGAATTGCTAATGAGAAGTACCTAGGACTCATAATTGACTCATCACTATCAACTAAGTCCCACACTCCTCTCAAACATTTACAACCACACCCATGGTCCACTCACTTCTCATTCGTGTGAATGCTATTGTCAGACACAATTCCTGCCCTCTCAGCTTCAAGCGGGGTCGGAAATAAAAGACAAAGAGTAGAAGACAAAGTAGAACATTGTAAAGAGGTTCAAAAACGTTAGGCGCGATACACACTCAGAGCAGGTTAGAGATTATGAATGTACTAAAATTCAAAAGACTGATAGTAAAGATTGCATTAGCGCTAACAAACGGAAATTATTACTCTGTGAAATAACGGAACAGCGAAAAGAGATCGCATATATGGACATAGGTGATATGACAGAAGTATGTAGATATTGTTTGGCTTTAAACTTTAAGTTGGAGACTTGTAGATCGTCTAATTTGTGTTGCCATCAGGGAAAAGTAGTGTTTCTTCCCAATGAAGAGGCCTATCCGCGAAAATTAAAAGATTTGTTGTTTGGTGAAAATGAAATCCACATACGTGTGCGGCAGAGACATGAAGTGGCTGAGGCATAGCGCCGGCCGGGGGGTTGGTGAGTGAAGTGAGCAGGGGGCAAAGCCCCCTAGTATTTAAGGGAATTATTTCAGTGGATCGAGACTGTTACTTTAAAATGAGCTCAATAAGAACAGGG
This sequence comes from Polypterus bichir lapradei, assembly GCA_026402145.1. Classification (NCBI taxonomy): domain Eukaryota; kingdom Metazoa; phylum Chordata; class Cladistia; order Polypteriformes; family Polypteridae; genus Polypterus; species Polypterus bichir. Next base: position 29,060,334 of record JANRMT010062846.1, on the reverse strand, counting down.
GGACAGAGTTGGAAACTTGTTAAGGGTAGATTTCACACAAACATTAGGAGGTTTTCCTTCATACAGAGAACCATAGACACATCCTGTAGAATAAGTTTCCAGTTTGTGTGGTATACAGTACTAGTATAGGGACTTTCAAAACGTGACTTAGTGTTCTTTTGGAACAATTAGGTGGATAGCTTTGTTGGCCTGAATGGCCTGTTCTCGTCCAGATTGTTATAATATTCTAATGGTTTGTCTGCCAACTCTGTTAAGTTTGTAACATTTATTATTGCAAAATGTATATTTGTATCATTAACAAAATTTTAGTAAAAATGTTTATGTTTTGGATATTGTGAATTGTGCATTCTGGATTATATTGCATGAGTAACATGAGAGTTTTTTTATAGACATTTGATACGGTTTGCTGTTGTCCAGCATTGGTCACCTTAAATACCTATTCTAACAGAAAATGTGTTATTTCCACTCTGCATGGAAACATGGGATTAAAATGTTTTCCTGGTTATCACTACCAACCTACATAGGGCAAATGACATATATACAAAAACGAATGTTCTCTATTCACCATTGAGAACCTCTGTTTTAGTTTAGTTTTCATGGATCGTAAACTGCTGCTTATTACACCAGTAAATAGGGCTTTCTATAGTCTACTGTAATTTTAGTATACTTCAAGTGTTACAGAACTATTGAATGAGTGCTTTCCATTATTCAGGCTTGAGTATACTGGTTTACCAGTCTATTCTGACTGGCAAAAATCTAACATGTATTTTGTAGGCCTTAAGAAGATTTTTCCTGTGTCAATCGGAGAAGAAAACTAGGGAGTGTAAAATCATAAACTGTCCACAATATCATGAAAATGATCGTACCGTTTATGACGATGGTGTTTCAAAATTAACTTTACATCCAAACACAGGTGGGTGGATCATTTCCATTATTAATTTTAAAATCCAGAGTGAACTTCACTGTGTTAATGGGTCACTTTATTGGATGTTTTTTTTTTATCTTTATGTTGTTGGGCTTTTTTTGTCATCTATTGGTATGGGTAAACAAATGCTGACTACATATTAGTGGCATAGAAAATTTTCAATTGATTTCTCTCTAAACTTACAGGACTTAATAGCCTTTTATTTTCCCACACTGGCATTTTTTATGATTTTCCAGTCTACAGTCTATGCTGAATTTTAATCAAGTCCTGGTTTGAGTCTTACCAAACAAATTATTTGTAACAGTAACATATACTTGTGTTCAGGAGTTTGGAATCATAAAGAAATGTTCATGTTTTTCTTAGGAATTGATACTTTTTCATCAATGTACTAATAAATTGTTTTAAAAAGATACCCAAGACATTGCTAATGTTAAAAATGACCTTACTGCTTAAAATGACTGATTTACAATTTACAACTGCAAAGCCATATTTTCAGCAGCCATTTCTCCAGTGTCCTAGTGGTACAGTCACATCTTTAATTAATCACGTTTAAAAGCTAACTTGTTATTAGAGAAATCATTGTAATTGTGTTAGCAGAGCTGAAACCAATTATTCTGTTCAATATAACAAGTAAACTGTCTTACCTGGGTTTGCAAGTCCAGCATTCCGAAGACACCTTTTCACTGTTTTAGATGACACAAATTATTTGGGAAAAACAGTATCAATTGTTTTTTTTAAAACATGAATGTTTCTGGGTGATTGTAAACTTTTTGATGCCAATGTAAGTAAATAAAGATTCCTAAATTAGATGTCAGATCTTCTAAACGATGCTTTTCAAATAGAAAGGTTAACAGCAAGACTATATGGATATCAGTATGAAAATACAGGTTAAATTGGCACCCTATGATTTTTACCTACTACTAGTCATTTGTTTTACTTTATGCAGCAGATATGTAGATTCTGTGTACTGTACAGCTGAGTCAAAGTCATTTTCTTTGCAAATCAAGAAGTCATATTATTTATATAATGGGCATATGCAATTAAATATGCTAAAGTCACAATTTAGATTGTGCACTTACAGTTTTTTTTTTCTTCTGTTCCTCACCCAAACTGTTTACAAATGCTAGAATAATAAAATATGAATATTCCAATTACATTATCACTTGCCCATCCTTAAAAAGTTTTACAAAAAACAGTTATTCATATTAAAAGAAATATTTAATAGTATTTCCTTATATATTTTCCTAATTTACTTATCTCTGTTCTTTTTTTACAATTTAGTTCCAAGAAAAGCTAAAAGGTAAGGAAAATAAAATTTAACTTGAAGGAAATAATATATCTCCAAAATTCTAGCTTTAATAATTATTTTCTTATAATTTATTTTACTAGAATCAATTTGTACCATCTTAGTTACTGTATACTAATTTATAATCATTTAAAATTATGATACATATGCAAAGGAAAATTAAATAGATCAATCAATTAAAGTATTATTTGCTGGTGCTGTATATGTTTTTGTTCTTGTTTTTAGCCGGTGGGGTAAAACCGAATTTTCAAAAACAAACCACATTATGACACAGAATTTGGTGAGAAGTGCATCTCAGTTTATTACTGAGACTTTGAAGTTTGTTCAATCTGTTGTCAAAGATGGAAAGCTCAGTTCCGAAAGAGCAAAAATTTATATAAAGGAGGTAAGGCATTTTTTAATTATTTTTAAGTCTATAGACTTTTGCTGGAGCTCTCTGAAAAAAACTTATTTGAGGAAACAAATAATCTTTTACATTTCACATAAAAATTAAAATGCAAACTCACAAAAGCAGCAGAACTGATCAATGATATTTTCAAAATCAATGCAGAATCTCCCCTCTTAGAGATCACGATAAGGACTGGTTATACAAACAGAATTCAACCCATTAACCACAAGACAAAGAGAGCAGCTATCACTTAATTTTTAGTTTGAACTAGGGGACTTCCCCCCCTGCTCACTTTGCTCGCCAACCCCTGTGTTTGGTTTTCTGGATACACACTTCTAAGATTTTTTTTTTCTTTGAATTGTTGCTATTTCATTAGTTTCACTTTTATTTCAGAACTGCTGTAAAAACAATATTTGGAATCTTTCGTGTCCCAATATGCTGAATCATTTAAATGAGGTCTGTGAGACTTGTGTTTAATGACTTTGTACCATAATTTAGGATAGGTTTCTCTGTTTGGAATTTCAGCACAGACAAAACAATCCACATCATCAGCAGTTAATAATTTTTTTTGCAAAGTAACCAATGAATGCATGTGAGTTAAGCCCCGTTTTTGAAATTCTCTGACTTAAACTAATTTCCTTTTGTTTGCGTCAATGCGATCTGTACTATCTTTTTTTTTGATACTGTAGTGACTGACGTAATAAAGTGTCACAAAAGTTCTACTTTAATCGCCGACTGCATAACCCCAAACACAACTTTCTAGCATCCTCTCCAACCCCTCCTCCCATGAGTCTCGCCTCCCACTTACCGCATCAATCAGCACCCAGCTATCAGTCTTCCGTGCTGTACTCTGCCCTCCCTCGATTGGACCTAACAGTCACTTAAAACAAAAAAGACTTCAGCTTGGCTGGGACGCTACAATACTTTCGAATTTTACTGCTTTCATATTCTGTACCTTTCTCTGCATGTGTATCGCGTCTTGGGCCTCTTTTCTCCGCGCTGCTCTTTCTTCTTTGCTGAGAGCACAGGATCTGTGTGTGCCACATGACTTTACATGACTGAATGTTTTGCTGGCTGTCCGTGCTCTTATTTGATAAAAAGGGCGTGTCTTGCATGAAACTTATGTTCCACGTCCCCGCGAGACTGCCCTTGGACAATCTCTTGGCACCAAGTGTCTGTTTACGGTCCCCGCGAGACGCTCCGTGGCGAGTCTTTTTTGTCTTGCGGGTCTTTTAAATGTCCTCCGAGAACTTCCAAGAAGCTCATGTATCGTCGCCTTGCTTTTCCATTCCAGGATTTTTTTTATATATACAGATGCATGGGGAAGAGACTAATAAGATGGTAGTCAGAAGGAAGTTCAGAGCATCATCTTAGAAATTAATAATTCAGTTGGAGTTAAAGTCATTGTACACAGGCATATAAGGAAATTTAAGGAATGCTATATATATGCAATACATCAGAATATAATTAAAGTATGATTCTAAGTGGATATGTTGTGATAAAATAAAATTAAACCAAGTTCAAGAATAGTGTGTTTTTCAAGGTTTTTCTCTGCGTTTCTGAAGGGACCACAGGCTGGGCCTCATGGTGGTTGCTTCTGGGCTGCATGTGGCTGGCAGGCCGCTATTTGAATAGGCCGGTCTAATTGATTGACAGATACTTGCATACAAAAGATATTAGTGAAGGATATCATCTGCATATACTGATATTTTATGAAATGTGCAAATGTAATAATTGCACAAATTAATTTCAGGTTTAAAACTGTTGTTTATTTGTATAGTTATTCTAGAGATGCCATTTTGTGGCTGTCTTGATTGACTGCAGCTATTTTGTTTAAGTGGGTGGTATGTCCAAAAATCCATGCCATTGATAATTTGAATAATGGTAGATACCAGTAAAATGTATTTGTATATACGTTTCAGGCTGAAACCTATTTTTTTTAACAAATTGCAAATGTATTAATAATATATTGTGCACACAGGTGGAATTCTTATCCATCAAAGTACTTCTTAATTCTTGACTACTCAAATAGATTTGACAGCAGGAATTTATTAATGTGTCTTGAAACAGTAAAAGCACAACTTCTTTCTTTCTCGTTCAATTACTTGTTATACTGCTGCCCACTGCCCAGGAAACAGTGCACAAGACACACATTCCTTTTGTTCTACCTTCCTGTTTGCGGAGACTCAACAATAAGGTTGAACTGTTTGGCACCCTGGGTAATAATCTTAACAGAGTGGGCTCACTTACTTCACACAGTTCACATACAAGTTTTTATCCAAAGACATTACCTTTTTAAGACATAAACATACCAAGTGAAAAGCACATTTACAGTTTCCTTCATTAATTTGCTTGTTTTGTTTTTTATGTTTAAAAATGTTCCAAGTTTTTCCACTAATGTTTAGAATACTGGGAAGACGTTCTTTTTTAATTCATACCAGAAAAAGAATTTCATCCAGTACAACGGATCAGCTGATATACAGTATTAGCTACTCCTAGTTGCCTTGCCTGTTGCGTCATCAAGTGATACAGCGGTCATGTGAAAAAATGATGTTATCAGGCTGACTTATAACAGATGATGACACATTAGGGTCAGTATCCTAACTCTGAAATATTTAAAAATAAATCTTTGTTAAGGGCAATTTGTTTCTGTATTGGTATTGACATTTTCCAACATATTCTGACTTTACTTTTTGATACTAATTATTTCTTTGATGTTGCTATTTTTAGCTTTCTGTTAGTGGACCTCCCAGCTTGTTGTTCTGAACACTATTAGACCTACTACTTTTGTTTTTCATTCCTTGGTCATTTTCATTCTTTATTATGTAGTGTACACCTTTTCTTTCAAGATTGTTTCATTACATATGTATGGCAGTTGCAAGTTGTATAAGAAATAAATTGAAGAGCAAGGGAGACAGATAACACATTTGCCTGGCTCATCAACTAATGGTGAAAGTATGTGAGGAGGGGGAAGAGTAAAGATTCTTAAATTTACAAAACACACACCAAAGCCATTCTGTCAGTTACTTTCCATAAAAAAATGGCAGCTCATGTAGTTAAATGCCTTCTCAGCATCAAGGAAAGGATGCGCAGCAACCCTTGAAGGGGAAAGAACAGAATCAGTGATGTACACAAGTCTACACATCAGAAGCTAACTATGAGTGTATGAAGACAGGTTAATCGGCATTGATTAACTTTCTAATGGCTTTCTGTAAGTGATGGGCCAGTACTTGAAATTTACCTAATAATTTTGTATATGTGTTAATAAGAGAGAGTATACACCATGTTTTTAAAATAAAGTGATAACTGCCATGTTAATTACAGCATAGAGTTAGAATAGGCACAAGAGTTGGCTTCTTTGATTATGTGAAAAAATAGAATGGATAATTGTTTCCAGAATAAGGAAAATTAGCTCAGATGGGAGCCCATCCATTCTAGGAACCTTTTCAAGGACTCATAGAGTCCAAAGACTGTTTAAATTCGGGCAAAGAATTGGAAGTATCTGAAAATTAATCCTCTTTCTCTCTGAAATTAGGAAGGTTATCAAGTAATAATTTGATATTTGAGGGAGGGGTACTGGAGGTGTCAGTAAATACTGTAGTTTGGAATAGTAATCAAAAAATGAATTATTGGTTATCCGAAGATCATATGAAATAGAGATAGATTTAATATAGACGGATGGTATGAGGGAAAAGAGGCATTTTTAATTCTGAAAACAAGTAGCTTATTTGGCTAGTATGGTGATGAAAGAGCAGAACAAACTAAAAGGCTTTTAAGAGCAGTTCTAGTGCTGGCAATTCAAAGTTTGTAATCTTTATTAACAACAGGAGGGCATTCCCTTTCCAGGGATGTGAGATAAGTGTGCCAATTGGAAGGAAAAACTTAGAATAACACTCTGAATTAAAGCCTTTCACTGCCTTGCAAGTAGCACTGGCATTAATTTCCAGTTAAAAATCAGAGATTCATCTAGTTTAAGGTTGTGTGGTGTAATTAGTGGCACCTGCAATTGCAAGTGGTTAAATTCTGCGGTCTGATAACACATGTGACACTAATGATGCATCTAAAATCAACAGAACAAGAGAATGGGAAATGAAAATGTACTCAATATGGGATTACAAATTGTGATGGGAAGAGAAAAAAGAGTTGAAGGATGGAGTAAATGAAACAAATAAAAACCTGCACTAAAATTACGTAAAGTAAATGAATGCAGTTTCACTGTTTAGTCAAGCATTAGAAATTAATGTCAAGTATTAGAAATGAACTTTTTACTGTAGTAATAAGATCATTTTCACTGCATGTCAAATAGTCTAATTTCCAGAAAACATAGAAGTGTTCTTGCCTGTTTTTCCAAAACAAAACTAGACAGGAATCATAAAAGATGTCAGAGTCCAGTATTAAGTAATTCCTTTCACATCTTAGTAATATATGTTTGTGTTCAGTGTCATTGACGAAAGTGATTATTTATATTTTATAGATTTTTTTAAAAACCTTCTGGAAGCATTATATGGTGTCTGAAAGTTCTTTTCTTGATTAAGTGTGTCATCTAGTGGCCAAACATTGTAACTACTCTTGTATATCTCTTCAGTACTTTAATCCCAGGTCATACTATTCATTACTGTTTTTCTTGTTCCTGTTTGGCAGCTACACATATGTGCCTTTGCCATGCATATTTAATTTCTGAAAAACCATAGAAACAAAGGTTAAATATGTCTCATTGATGTTGTTCATTTCATGGGAGTAAATTGCATTGTAGTGTTGTAACACTGCTACTTAAATATAATTGTCTGTTTATATCCAGTATATAAATTGTTTGTGGCTGCCCTTTGGCATTTATATAAATGTTGATGTATGTATAAAGGTTGTTGCCCATTAACAGGAGATGGAATGGGACGGCAGTACTCACAGCATTTTTCCCTGCTTTGTGATGAAACTTCAGTTTTGCTTCTTAAATCTGTTCTGGTTATTAAGATTTAAAATGTCTTCCAGCAAAGTATGATGACCCTTGTTATATCCACTCATCAGAGCAACAACAGCCCATGAATCACCTCTTGTTTATCTCATCGTTGCTGCACATTCCTCTCAAGCAGCCAGGAAGGTGGCCTCCTGAATTATTGTTTCCCGCAGTACTCTGTGGCTTGCTGCATCTGCACAACAAGATCATTCCAGATGCTGTTCTTCAAGATTATGCTGTCTGCAATTCATTTTAAAGCAGTTACCACCAGTTTAGTTAAAGACAGGTTTATTCTGTCTTTACAACATATCAACTCTACTATCCTTCTTTCATTAACTGCTTAAAAACTGTACTGTCCTTCTTGTGTGCCAATTGTGGACTTTGTCTTTATGATTTATTTGTTTTATGCATGTGTGGGTGATAGGGTTTTGGTGGGGAATACAATTTGTTTTGTGCATTGTTCATTGCCTCATCCTTTACTTAATTTAATATATTCCCTGTTTTCTACTTTTATTCTGTAATAGTAGGGTAATACTAGGTAGACTACAGCTTTCCTGAAGAACAGGCCTGAGCTGCTTCGAAAGTTTGCATATTGTAATCCATTCAGTTTTCCAATAAAAGGTGTCATTTTGCTAGACATCTCATCACTTTTATTCTGTTGAAAGTTGTTTTTCTAGTTGTTGGTGACAGGGGTGCTGGATAAGGTGTGATATTGGCTAATTCGAACATACAGTAGCTCAGATTCCTGTTAATACTAGACAGTGTTGTGACTCTTTCCTGTTCTCTTTTGAGCAGGTTCTTTGGCTAAAGACAACATTTCTTATTCACTTCTAACAGTAATACATAGCTTTTGAAACTCTCTGCGATTAATCCTGCAACTACTTAAATGTGATATGAGCAGTTATGAGAGGCTCTATAACATGGAACAAAGCAAACAGAAATTTAAATTTTTATTAGTAATAGTTTTGTCCATCACACAAAAAATGCATACTGCAAGGGATTATCACAGGAGGAACATCAACAACTCCAGTAAACAGAAACCTGGTCCTGACTTTAAAAGCTCAGTTCTTTGTCTGTCAGTTTAGGTGGCTTGCTCACTGCTCTCAAATGCAATGCTTCAAGTTTTCACTCTCTCCCTAATGTCTCTCTCTCTCTCCCTCTCCACAATCTAGGCACACTTCCTCCATGCCAGTTTATCTCTTGCTACTGTCTCTAAGCTGAAGGGGTCACTGGCAAAGACTGATGTTTAACCTACACTCAGGAGTTTAGTAATAGGGTCATCAACACCTAGGACCATTTACCCCCTTTGTTGTGCCCCAGGTATCCCTGCATTTCTGTCCCTCAAATCGCTTTGTTGCTCTCTGATAACCTACCCTGTATAAAGTGAACAGAGGCTGAACTCTTCCAAAGCGTATATTCTCATTTTTCACAATGACACTTGGATTAGCTTTTCATTCACCAATATGGGCTCATCTTTTAAAATACAGACCCCACTGAGCCTGTTGTTGGTTACAATTTCCATGCCCTATCAGCCTTTAAAAACCTATTGCCACATGAAAATTACTAAAAATTGGCAGAACCATGTGTTGGAATAGAGGCAGAATGAAAGATATAATAAATGTCCAGAAGATAAAACTCAGCAGTTTGTGCCCGATCAGGTTTTTAAGGCCAATACCAATCACCAATTTCATTTTACTTGATTGGCGGATTTTGATTTAGATTTTTTTTTCCTTTATCCCTTTAAAAAAAATTTCACCTTAAGCTCCTGCATAACCAGAATCATAGAAGCCTTATGTCCTATATTAAAGTGTATTTTTATAATTAAACTATAGACTACAGGTGTCAACTGTTCATTTTTAGTAACAAAATAAAATTCTGCAGGCTTATTGTTCAGTAACCATTAAAATACTAAATATAATTTCCTTAAAATGCATATTAATAAAATACATATACAAATATGTATCTATCTGAAACAAGGCTTAATTAAAAAAAGTAGTTTTCACAATTTCCCTAACAAATATGTATGTGTATATATATATATATATATATATATATATATATTCTCACACAATTAATTAATTGATATTGGCAATTAAACACTGCTTAATTTTAAATATACCTGAATTTATAGGATTTAAACACTTTAAACTATTAATTGCACTACAGATTTTTGCTGTTAAAATACTGTATACATTTACTATATTTATACAAGTGTGTTTTTTTCTTCATGTATTAGCAGCTCTTGAGGTGTAATTATAAATATGGATTACCATTTTAATTATGTAGTACTTGTTTCTTACCAAAACATGACACAGCAATAAACAATAAACACAGTACAAATGTTTAAAAAGGCTGAAAATGTATCAAATGTTCCTACGTTGTTCATCAAGTAGACTAACATGCTTAACAGGTTTATAAGTAAAAGATGCATTTTTCTGTTAAACTAACAAGCGTATTGTTAACAAGCAGCAATTTCAAATTCATCATTATTTTTTCTTTTTCCAATTAAAAATGTAAGCTGCTGCACTTAAAACAATCTCGCTGTCCAAACTCAGATGGTGTCCATTTTAATTTACATGATAAAATAAAAAGGTCTGAGTTTATTAAAGTAGCTTTTCTAGCTGTTTGTCTAGTTGCACAGGACAACCCCTCCAATTCTGTTTTCTCATTGTTTTGCTCCACTTTCTTTAATGTAAAGGCTAAGCTACAAAACAAGCCTTGACTTGCTGCTCTTTGTTTACACTGTGGCAAGTTTGCTGCAGAAAAATGAATATAAAAAACTACTGTAATACCTTGTGTAAAGAAGCACTCCAACTAATTTGGAGTAAAGCTTAGAAATGCAGGTGCTGAAAAGATCATTTTTTGTGATCAGCCAATTTACCAATCGCCAATCAAGCTGTTTTTAGTGATTTAGATTGGTGGCTGATCGATCGGAGCATCTGTATTTGTGTCCTAAATATAGTAATGTAAATAAACATAGTTGCAACCTTAATTAGAAGATACTATGTAGGTGTAAAACAGTAATTACATATAAATATGCAAATCCCAGCCTATATATATATATATATATTTTTTTTTTACTTACAGATGATGCATGCAGTTTTATTTTTATTACATATCAACATGCCATCCATTCAGCCCAATGAGGTCATGCCAGAAAAAATACTGGAGACTTTGACCAAACGTTACCATGATGTGTTTTACATGTATAAGACTCATCTTCCTTTGAGGTCACCATATTCAGTCCTGCTAGATTTGGTAAGTTTTTTTTCTTTTCTGTTGCACAGTTTAAGCAGCTCCTGTTCAGTCATGGCTTGGCTCCATCAGTTAATTGCTGTAGTTTATGCTTTTCATTTTTTATTTCCTTCATGTTTTTTTATCTTCAAAAAGTGCTTAATGCTGATTATAGATTGGTATTATGAAATGAATGATTATATGCAGATGGGCAACAGTGTTGGCTTTTTCAGAAACACAAGGTTATGTATGTACTGATAAAAAAATGTGGTATACTCCGTTGATCTCAGATTTATTGTCACATATGATAGACATAGTACAATAAAGTGCGTGCTTGTCCAAGAGCATCATGCCACCGTTGTCCAGTTGGTCAAATCTAGCTTTGTAGATTATCAAATATAACAAAATGCTTTTAGTGATACTCGTATTTAAACTTTGTGAACGCTGATGAAATCTTCTAGAACAGTGAACTGGCTGATTGAAATTGTAGTCCCCATGTCAGCATTTTCACAAGGTTTGCAGGAAAGATAAAGGGAGGGTAATACAGTATAT
>JANRMT010062846.1:28941182-29025658 GCA_026402145.1 Polypterus bichir lapradei | reverse complement strand
GCTGCCTCCCAGTGAGGAGACCTGGGTTCGCTTCTCGGGTCCTCCCTGCGTGGAGTTTGCATGTTCTCCCCGTGTCTGCATGGGAATTCAACAGTTTTGGAAATGTCTGCAGTGGCAGAATGAGAGCAGCAACAATCCATGGAATTAAGTAATTGGTTAAATTAACAGCAAGAATTGGCTTCTCATTAAGGAACTGTTGGAGTGAAATTGGCAGGAGTTTTTATTTTTTATTTTTTTTCTCCAGCCGTCTGGAGTTTTTTTCTGTTTTTTCTGTCCACCCTGGCCATCGGACCTTACTCCTTTTCTATGTTAACTAATGTTGTCTTATTTTAATTTATTATTTTGTCTTTTATTTTTCTTTTCTTCATTATGTAAAGCACTTTGAGCTACTTTTTGTATGAAAATGTGCTATATAAATAAATGTTGTTGTTGTTTGAAGCCCCAGTTTAGCTGGTCATCTGTTGGCTCGTTTCACATCTCATTTCTGTTTGGCTGCCATTTAATGAAGAAAAGAATCAATTCAGAGAACCGAATCCTTTAAAACAGGGCTATTAAAATGAAGGGGAAACAAGTTAATTAACATTAAAAACTGGTCACTGATTAGGGAAAGGGTTAGAATGAAAACCTGCTGCCACTGCAGCCCTCCAGGCCCAGAGTTCCACACTCGTGCTGTATGTGATCATGGTTTATTCATTTTAATGTTTACATCAGGTACATTATGAATAAATTAAGAAAATATATTTAAAGCAGTTTTTTGAAATGTTCAACATTACCTGCCTCACGTAACTCTTATCAATAAACCAATTTTAGGTGGATAAAAACAAAAGGCCAATTCACAATATTTCTATGCCTTACTTTTTAGAAGTGGTCAAAGATATGAGATTGCAATCATACAATTTTTGCACCAACTAGTTTTTTTTTTAATAAAAGGCAGTCCTCAAGGTTAATTAAACCCCTTTTTATTTTAGTTTCTTAGTGTCGTAATTCCGCCAAACTAACCATTTCAAAAACTCTTCTTTTTACTTTGAGAGCCATCAGCGTGTTTTATAGGCCAGAGCAGGTTTGATATTTCTGGTTTTGTTTTTATCTTTTCACAAATTTTATTGAAACATTTATTGTATAATGGACATAAACCCAGGCACAGGGGATGCACAAGCCAGTGTGTTTCTTCGTGCAGGTCCCAAGCCCGGATAAATAGGGAGGGTTACGTCAGGAAGGGCATCCGGTGTAAAATTAGAAGTTGAAGAAGAAGAAGAAGATTGTATAATGGACATTGATGTAAACGGGAACAAGTTACTTGATCATATATTGTTACATCGCAATATTGTGTGGCTGTTGTTTAAAAGAAAAGACATGATTTAGGGTTGTGAAGCTTTTATTACTTATTCTATTGTCTTCGTTTTAGGATTACTTGTCTGACACAAATGTCCTGCCCGTGGCCGCCTCCGCTTATTTTCTAAACAGCACGTCAGCATCTCCTTTAGCCACAAACATTGCTATCTCTGTGGCTATGCTACTCTGTGACACAATTGCAAGTTTCAAAATAGAAAAAAAAGTTACGTTTTCAAGTCGTTGGTAATGGTGATGTGATTCTGGTGCTCTAAACTGATCGTTCATATCATCCGTTACTGTTAGCAGTTGCGTATCAAATCGAGTCCGACTGAATGGACCTGGGATCTCATTGCGGTACTCCAGCGCTCTTCAAACTGTCTTGAACTTGATACTGTATGCACAAATGAAACTAATCTTTGGATAAAAATTCGAATGTATATCACCATGAGGATCTACATTATGTAGCTGCATTGTTCATAATTAAAAAGTAATAGTAAAAAGTAAAAGCTGGTTGTGCGTCAGCTCGCGTACGTTTGTGACGTCATGCTGGGCGCGCAGATCGTCATAGTTAGAAATTCTGAGTCTTCTGAGCCAAGAAGACGGCTGCCTGCTCCGGCACACCTGTGGATAATGAGGGAGGCGGGCGATGTGTCGGTCACTGGGACTAGCAGAGGCTACGAGGCTGAAGTTTGCTGCTTCTTCGCAGCTGAGCCATATTCGGCAGGTTACTTGACTCAGGCCAAAGTGGCGTGATGTGACAGAGAACAGCGATAAACCGATATGACCCAAATGATAACCATTTAAGATTTATTTATTTACAAAGGGAAAGAGGACGAGCCCAGCCAGAGAGTGTGGCGTGTGCTGGAACGTTCTCAGCAATGGAAACGGGAAGCCAGAACATCAAATGGGGCACTAAGAAGATGCTTTTCTGAAGGATGGGCCTTGTGGATTTTGCTGTAAAGAAAGTGCAAGATTTGAAGCAGGGATAAAGGACATGGCTACTCCGCTTTCCAAAGCTGCTGAACAGCAAGACCTGGTGTCCTTGTCGAACAACACAACAAGTCGCAGAATAAATGACATGGCAGAATTTAGAGCTTCACAAGGTCAGAGGCTTTTCGTTGCAGTTATGAGATCACAGACGTCGCCAATTTGAAGAATTTGTTTGTGGATGTTATGAATTTGAAAGCTCGTCCCGTGAGGTTCCTCGGTGCACAAGAACTGCAGTACAGCATACATTTTTCGATTCTGAATGTGTTCATCGATGTGATTTGCACCGATCGGGAAAGAAGCGTCAAAGTTTGTACAGACCTAACCTGGACAATGAGGGGCCGACGTCGCGGTTGACTTCCACAGGTCTGAGATGTCATCCAGATATGAAATGGGCGAGAGGGGCTCAAATCTGTGCTGTTCTCAACTGTCAGAGGTGTGAATTTTATCAGTGTATGGCACAGTGTGCTTTATAATGAAATGGACCTCCAAAGAGAGAGATGCTGAAGTGTGGTGGAAAACTGCCCTTTGCAAGTCTTTTTGATAATCCAGTATTGCCTTCTTATTTGGCTAATATATTCTCACAGTTGGATGAGCTAAATATGGGATTTCTTTTTGGTCATTTTGATCAAGGTCACTTCAATAAAGGAAATCTCTGTTCTTCCTAGTTTGAAGAACCATCAGCACACATTATGTGACGCTTGATGCGGCCTTTCAAAATATACTAATACTAGTAGATGCCATATCAGAATGGTGTAGGAAGCCCTTTACAGTTGATGTCTGATGTCAAACAAATACCAGATGAACTGACCTGTGGTGAGCAGGAAAAGTTGTGTGGTAGCGGTCATCGGTTGGGAATTTGATGGCTGAACTGAAATGACTCACTGATGGACATCTGGATCCAAAGGCAGTGGAATATCCAGACCTCTTATTAAAGGCTGTACAGGTTTTGATGCCTACCTTAGTGAGAAAGGCTTCTTCACTACCACTGCAATCAAGACTAAGTATCGCAGCTCAATGGATGCTGAAGCAGAAATTAGACCATCCTTAACATTGCAAGGTTATATTGAGGCTGTCTGAGAAGGTAAGAACCCAGTGGTGTTATTATTTTTTATTATGATCGTATTATGATTCCATGTGTCCTTTTGATTTATCATAGTGAGAGATGTCAGTGTGTGTGTCTATTCTTGCGTCGCTCACTGACATTTTCTGGGACTTGTGTGAAATATTAATTTGTTGGAGGTACTTTGGCACTTTTGGTTTAAGGTGGTACTTGGTTTAAAGGTCTGAGAGCCGCTGAGCTGGAGACATACAGAATAATGAAAAGAACTTTAATTTTCTTAGTGTGTGCATCGGAGTGCAATACTGTAATGGCTAGCCATCGTTTATTGAAGTTACTTTTTGGAGTGGGCCGTGAGTTAAAGATGGCACATCAAGATTTGTTTACACTGAAAAGTTGGATTTTGTGTTTTTAGTTTTAGGCAGATGAGACTTTTGTAAAGATTTTTATGCAGTCTAAAATCAATTTGTGTATAATGCATAATACTTTTGTCTTATTTTTGTATTTAAGCTGTTTTTGGCTATTCAATTATTATTGTATATAGTAGATTTTAACTTTATGACAAGGTGTATTGTATGGAGTTTAAAATGTTCAAAAGTTTAAAATTGTTTCAGTACATTTAAAACGCTAATTTTAAATCAATGGTAATTTAACAATTGTAGCTTTTTGACAGGAGCTTTTTTTAGTTTTGGGTAGTGAGAAATATTTATTTTTTTAATTAACAGTACTTTGCTTGATTGCTGGTTTGGGTTGCTCTGTCCACATCTTGTTTGATAATCCTGTTGATTTGTGAGTCTTCTTCATGTGTCTATGCGTGGCAAAGTTCATGACGTACAATGTGGAGGTCATACTGTTCTTGTATATCCTGCTTTTAAGTTTGGGTTTTCTTTTGGTTTGGGCACATCATGGCATTGTGATTGGGAGCATTTATATACGCAAGGTTAGTTTCGAGCCTGTATTGTTCATCTGTAGCTTTCTTTGCCATTGACTAAATGAACACTATGCAAGTTTGTTATTATCTTGCTTGCCGAGTGTCAATGTGATACGTTTTGTGGATTGCCTGGTTGACGGTTTTTCATTTGTTCCATCCTATTGTTCCCAACACAGCAGCAGAGTATCTTAAGATAAACCGCATATATGTGCAATTGGTGACTGGCTGACATGTTTTATTTTGTGCTACCAGACTGCATGCCAGTAAGTACTAAATATACGTGTGATATGAAACTTTATGAATACTGCTGTCTGCAATGGATATTTATAGTCTTCCACTCAACGCTAAAGGCTGTTTTACCTCCTCTTAAGAAATTATGGTAAAGAGCTGTGTTTTATTTAAACTATATGAAGAAATATTAGTAAGGTATATGTTTACAAATCAAAGTTGCAATTGGACAAAATGCATTTAGGTTGAAAGTTTCTTTCTTACATTCTGGTGTATAATTACATAATGATCCTCCAAACAAAAAATATATACAATGTAATTAGTACTGTGTGTGTGTGTGCATGTGTGTGTGTATACAGTAAATATAGAGAGTAGAACCCTGATAATCCGAGGTATTGTGGACTGATTGGTACCTCAGATTGGGAAAATTCAGATAAAACAGATGGTCCCCCGTAGTGGTGACACTGTGCAGAGAATGTGAGGGCTGATACACGGCGAGAGAGATCTGTCTACGTCACCAGGAAAGTGCACTGCCAACGGTGGTCCTGAGACAGGACTGAGTGACTGATGGATCTCCATTTAGCTCACGACGTAAAGCGCTCGCCGCCGAGCCACAGAAGGTGAGTTTGCAGTTCCCTAAAGCACTTTGTGATCCTAAGTGGACGAAACAGTATAGCATCAGCATGTGTACGTGGTCAATGCACATGACACTCTGACAATATCCAAGAGAGGAAGAGGTGAGTGAGTCGTGCCTACATTCCCACAGTCGCCAGCTCCTTGACCCCTTGCTCTGTACAGTCGAGGTTAAAAGTATAGTATTCAGGCAATCAGTAAATTATTCACAGCCAGGCTTTTATGAATTATAAGAAAACTAGTGCATTATATTTATAGGTTGACCTAATGCAGAATCTTGGTAGATTGTGGTACTGATAATTTTGGTTTTATTGTCTCTTTGTGTGTGTGTGTGTGTGTATATAGAGGGATTTACTTAAATGATAAGTTCAGTTTGTTTTAAATCAAAGTTAATTCTTCTCAATAATGGTATATATTAATTTTCCACGTGTAATTGTGTTGGGACCCCAATATCCCTTAGCTCCACTGTAAAGTGTAAGAACTGAATAGTTATTTTTTAAAGTGTATTAGGGGGCTCTGCCCCCTGTTCGCTTCGCTCGCCCTCCCCCAGGTTTGGTTTACCAGATATACAGTTTAAAGATATTGTTATTTTCATGGGAATTTTTACATATGCATCATTTTCACTTTTACTTTAAAACTTTTGTAAAACAATACTTGTCCTTAATTTCCGGCCCAGGGCATGCTTAAATCTCTCTCTCGCAGGACGTATAACGCTACTCGTGTTGAATGCACGTGTGGTATAGCAAGTACACAGCTTTCTCAGCATAGGCCCCGTTTTAAATAAATAATCACCGCGCTTGCGGCTTAGTGAGGGGGCGTGGTAGGTGTGGCTGAAGCAGTTCTCAGCGTGATCTGCGGTGTGCACAGGTAAGAGACTGCCCACATCCGTGATTGTTCCTGGGGATGCTAATTTGTCGCAGCTGCTGTGCCCTCTCGACATATATAGAAGTGCGAGTCCGCAAGGAAAGGGAGGTAGAACAAGGAAAGAAAGAAAGACGGAGGTGGCTGGAGAAAGCAGGACGCAGGAAAGAGAGAGAGCGAGTGAATGCTCGCAGGCAGCTGTACGGAAGCCTGGGTGTTAGGCCGACACCTGGGATTTGTAGTAGTGGTCGCTCCCACCGTCTCTGCCGCTCACGTTGTGAAGTTGGGGGAGCTGAACGCACACTGAGGAGAAGCGGACGGATCAGCTACTGGCTTTGTGCTGCTGCAGCAGAGGTGCGTGTTCTGCTTGTTGCGCTCTGCGCATCGATCATTTAAAAGCTTGTACAGCAGCTGTCCTTTTGTCTCACTTCCTTGTCTCGCAGGATGACAAATTGTCTTCAGAGAAGATCACGTCTCGTCTTCCTCGTCCCTCCCTCCCTTGTTTTTCACCTCGGTGCATAGATTATGTGAAAGATTGAAAGTTAGAAATCATTGGATGCACACAATTTATTAAAGGCTGGGTGCAAGAGCTTCACATATATCAGCACAGTGACTCTAGCCAAGGTAACCTGGCTAAGCTTTTGGTACTTCTTCACCAGCCCTCTTATGTTGGTTTGTACTGTTTTATTTTATTGTCAGCATAACAAGAAAATGTATGTTCCATGGACCAATATACTGTAACTCATCATTTATTATTTGCAAAACTATATACTGTGTGTGTACATAATTTGTGTGTATAATATATAATATAATAAACATACTCTAGGGGGCTTTGCTCGTGAAACCCCTGGCCTGCGCTACGCCCTAGACTCTTTGCGGTTCTGTGGCTCGCGTATGGGGATGTAGATGTACAATTTAAACAGATTTTATATTTTCATGGGAAGTGTTACATATGC
This sequence comes from Polypterus bichir lapradei, assembly GCA_026402145.1. Lineage (NCBI taxonomy): Eukaryota > Metazoa > Chordata > Cladistia > Polypteriformes > Polypteridae > Polypterus > Polypterus bichir. The sequence goes on along the minus strand of JANRMT010062846.1, from coordinate 29,018,670 downwards.
ATCAACGCAACGTATAACTGCCCGTGATTGAATTCTGTTTCTTTCTGTCTATTAAATAAAATGACTTTTTCGAATGTTTAGCTCTGAGATTTGTTAATTGTCTTTGCAAAAGCTATTCTAACCGGAAACTTTAATACGAATGGCATATCAAGATCTCCTTTGTTGTCTAATGTTATCTGCGGAAGATGTACAGTGATCACCCGCCTATTGCGGAAGTTACATTCCAGACCCATCAGCGATAGGTGAAAATCTGCGATATAGAAAGACCATATAAATAAACATTTTTTTTATAGTTTAAGCCTTAAAATACCCCTCCCATATGCGTTAAACACATGTAAACTTATTAAAACACACTTTGTAAACACATATGATATGTGGATGTCGGGCTAAGGATATGAGTAACATCTCTCTATTATAAAAAAAAAATCTTGGCAGGGAGACCAGAGAGAGATCTTCTCAGAAGACAATTTGACATCCTGCAAGAGACATTTTAACGTCACGCAAGACAAGGCAGTGAGACAGAAGGACAGCTGCTGTACAGGCTTTTAAATGATCGACGCACAGAGCGACAAGCAGAACAGGCATCTTGGCAGAAGCAGCACAAAGCCAGTAGCTGATCTGTCCACTTCTGCTTAGCGTGCATTCAGCTCCCCACTTTCACAACGCGAGCGGGAGAGATGCGAAGTGGTAGGAGCGTAGCACGCCCACGGGGGGGGTTGAGCGAAGCAATCAAGACCAGGGGCCTCATGCATAGCACCGTGCATAGAATTCGCACTATAACATGACGTAAGCACAAAAGCCAAAATGTGCTTATGCACAGAAAAATCCAGATACAGGAATCTGTGCGTACTCCAACTTCCACGTTCTTCCACTACATAAATCCCGATCAGCGTGAAAAGTAACGCAAGTGCACGTGCCTTCTGTCCCGCCCCAATTCCTCCCAGAATTACGCCTCTTTGAATATGCAAATCAATATAAATAGTCCTTAAGCTCAGTGTTCTGTGAAAAGACAATGGGAAAAGAACGGGGCAGAATATAAGAATTTCAGCGAATAACAAGTGGAGGCAAAGGAAAAACGCACTATTTGTTGGTAGAAACAGTGGTATAAACAAGTAAAGGAAGTTGATCGAGTGACATAGCGTCTTGGAGAAACTTGAAAGCTCAAGTTTACAAAGTCACACAGTGCCCGAAATAAAAAAGAAGTCACATATCAAAGTCGCCGTGAAAAGGCGAGTTGTAGCCCACCGTCTGAGTGTCATATGAAAGCTTATTAGGGTACAGAGAAAAAAAAATAGGCACACAGTGCGAAAAAAAGCAGGAAATGTCAACTTTAATCTCAAAATTTCCACTTTAATCACAGTTTATTTTGTCATTAAAGTAGAACATCATAAATTTCATTAGAAAATCATTTAATTAACTAGTTTCTCAAATCCCATTGTAACTAAAGTAGCACATTAAATGCTTTGTTTTGTATTTGATCTTCTATGTGCTCTATGTGCGTGAATCACTGCGTGCTTCCGTTCTTTCTCTTCTTCCGACAGGACACAGAATCCATTACATTCGTGATATTACAGTTCTCTAAATAATTAAAATACTGAGATGTATACGTGATATCATTTTCATGATGATTGGAATGAAAGCATGTTATTAAACATGGGAACACGGTGGCGCAGTGATTGTTCATGTCTTACACAAGATGCTTGTGGCGCTGTGCGCGACCTTCGGTGAAATAATTTATTGTAGCAGTACTGTCTCTTTCAAACGTACTAACCACCAATTCCTGTCCTTACATTTCTTTCCCAAATACCCGATCGCCACACATTCAGCTCTGTAATAGACATTAAGCCATCTGTAAGCTTACAACGATGATTCTTCAGAACTTTTAAGGAACGTTGAAATATCTTCATAGTACGTGTTTAATTATTCTATCCATCTATCCTTCCAGTGTCGCGCCAGCCTCAGCAAATATACAGCTCGAGGCAGGAACAATCACTGAACGGGGCGCCAGCTCGTCGCTAGTGCTGCAACACCGTGTCATCACATGTTTAATTATTAACAATACAGATTATTTAAATGAAGTTAAAGTTTTATCTGTATAATATAATCAACATATTTTACTAAATTTCATCTTAAAAATGATATCATCTTCATATGTAAATACGCGCTTTATAAAGTGGCGCAGGTTGTGTAATATAACTGTAATGCAAGTTTACAGTGGGGTAATTGTACTTAAAAGTACAAACAGTTCTACAAGGAGCAATTGATTGAGTGTGTTTATAGTTCTTGGGATGAAACTGCTTCTGAACCGCGAGGTCCGTACAGGAAAGTCTTTGAAACGTTTTGCTGTGGCTGAGGCAGCGTGTGCTTGATGCTGTATATCGATAATTCTCTTTCCAATCAGCTGCTGCTGTGATTCCCCACTCTGATACAGCGATATAAATACTCCAAGTGCTGCAGTGAGAGTAAAATGGAAAAGATGATCCGCTGTGGCAACCCTTAAAGGGTGCAGCTGAAAGAAGAACAAGTAGAAGATGGTGCAGTGAGAGTAACGACGCTAAAGCAGTTATGGTATTTGGAATACTATGGCTATTCCTTGGACCATTATATTGTTACAGGTTAATTACAATCATATGCATTACACTAATAAACAATATGCAGTTAGTTTCAGTGTATTAATTAAGCCGCGTCAAGAATGTGGATCTAAGAAAGAAAGGATAACCTCACAGGAACAGTAGCACTGCTTTGACGCTGGGTGCCGCCAGTCTGCTAAACCGAGCAGAGAACTTGTGTACTACAGGGTATGAGGTACCGTGGAAATGTGCGTGGCTTTCGCCAAGTTTAGGTTTTATACATCGCGATTTGAACGTGGAAATGTTCTTACACAACATTTCTGTGCGTACGCACCGTTTATACATGAGGCCCCAGATCATCTCGGAGAGACACTTTGACAATACACAAGACTAGACATTACAACCTTAGGAAGCAAAACCTGTTAGACGGTGACTTTTGCATGACACGCCGTACTTAAAAACAGTTTAAAACAAGTTCACTGACATCTAATCTAGCAGTTGTTGGAATGCTTTTGGCAGACAAACTTCAGGTGCTTCCAGCTCTTAAAACAACGATAAGTAGAACATGCAGCTTGCCAACAGCAGCTGCAGCAAGCCAGCAGATGATCCAAGCTCTTCTCCTTAGCGTGCGTTCAGCCCTCACACCCCCCACCCCCTTCAGAACGCTAGCGGCAGAGACGCGAAGTGGCCAAAGGACAGCTGCTGTACAGGCTTTTAAGTGATTGACGCAAAGTGCAACAAGCAGAACACACAGCTGGCCAGCAGCAAGACAGCAGCTGAACTGATCACATTCCTTTAGCAAGCGTTCAGAACCCCCTTCACAACGCGAGCAGCATTATAAGTCCCGCAAGAAAGAGATTTAACCACGCAAGAGGCAGGAAATGAAGGACAAATATTGTTTTTACAAACGTTTTAAAGTAAAAATGAAAATAATGCATATGTAACAATTCCCATGAAAATAACAATCTCTTTAAATTGGGGGGTGGGCGAGCGAAGCAAGCAGGGGGCGGAGCCCCCTAGTAATAATAATAATAATAATAATAAGTCCACAATGTAGCGGGAGCACGATAGCTGAAATAGCGGGGGATCACTGTACTACATTACCTTTCTTGGATATGTCCTTCTTTCTACAGTAATTCATGCTGTGAAAGACCGGATGTTGTTAAAGGTTGTAGATATTCTTCGTAATAATGTAAGTTGCCGTTTTTGATCACCACTAACTGTTTCAGCATAGTCTATTGATATGCATTTAACCAATTTGCAGTGTAACCGTTCAACATTTTTGCCGTTAATTCGTTTGACTTCCTTGTTTCTCGGTTCTAGGATTACGCGTGTACTCATTTTTTTATGTTTATAACACTTCGTGATGAAATTCCTCAATATGATTTGGACATAATATGTCTTTTTTTAATTGGGACTTAAAGTGAGGAAAACTTTAAAGTGTATAAAAGCTGGGAGCGCAGGAAGTGTGTCTGACAAAAGCATTCAGATGAATGAGAGTTGAGAGGACCATGGTCATGTTTGAAAATGTTTGAGAGGAGGGCGTGACTTGAAAAAATCTCAAGGCAAAAGTCTTGTCTCTCTTCCAAAATGTCTCATCTCCAAAAAGTTTTGTTGTGTCGAAGAATTTTTTTTTATACAATATGTGTAACAAGCTGTGTGAGCCCTGGGTCCTAGCAACTACTGAAATCATCAGAAAAAAAATTGAAATGTAGAGATGGTAGGTAATTAAAAGGAACTACTCTGGGCATATCTCTCTTAGGAGGTTTCGTTTTGCCAACGTGCTTGCATCGCTTGTGTATTAGCAGCTAAGCGAATGTCTCTTTCTTCGGAGGTTTTCGTTTTGCTAACGTGTGTATATATGTGTATATATTGTAAAAGAAAGCACAAACACGATCTTTAAGAATTGGAGAATCCGTCCCCGTATGCTATAAGAACCCATGTTTTGCAGATATCTGGTCAGTCTTGAAAATTCAATATAGACAACAGGTATAATGATCGGCGGACAGTTTATGCTGTGGGGGCAGAAGTGGAAAGGGAATGCTGGGAAAGGAGCTGATGAGGTAGATGGGATGTGGTGAAGTCATCACTGGGGGACCGGAGGGAAGGAAGGAACCCGGAAGAGGCTTGTTCTGCTGGCTAGGGTTTTTGGGTGAATTTAAGGCAGCGTCTTCTTGTCTTTTCTATCGGAACAAAGAGTGAGTGGTTAGTACACTGCCGTCGTCCCCGATGTGTGATTTTTGTGCTGCTCGTTGGGTCTTTAAGCTGCTCCCTAAACGCTTGTGGATGACATGACACCCCCCTCAGTCCAGACCCATCGGATCGGGCGACCCAAACTGAGAGGTCATAAATGCAAGAGAGAGCATCAGCGTTAGCCTGAAGGGGACCCTTACGATAAACAACTGTGAACCTATATGGCTGCAGGTCCAAAAACCTCCTGGTAACCCGAGGGTTCGACTCCCTATGAACAGCCTTCCACTGGAGGGCAGCATGGTCCATCACAAGGGAGAACTCTTGATCCAACAGGTAGTACCGCAGTTGGGTCACCACCCATTTTATCGCCAGTGCCTCCTGTTCTACCGCCGCATACCTTGTCTCCTGGTCCAACAGTTTTCAGCTCAGGTACATCACGGGGTGTTCGACACCATTGATGCTTTGGCTCAACAAGGCACCCAAACCTGCGTCCGAAGCATCGGTCTGGAGAATAAAAGGGAAGAGAAATCAGGAGTCTTCAAAATAGGTGCTGTTGTAAGGGCAATCGTTAAGTCATGGAATGCTCGTTCCATTAGTTCATCCCACACCACATTGAAAGGGGCCCTTTTCTTTGACAGATTTGTCAAGGGCGTTGCTCTCTCGGAAAAATGAGGCACAAACCGGCGGTAGTAACTTGCTAGACCTAGAAAAGCCTGTACTGTGCTTGGTTATCGGACGGGGCCAGTCAAGAATGGCTTGAATTTTTGAACACTGTGGCTTAACCAGCCCGCCTCCTTCCAGATAGCCCAAATATTTGGCCTCTTTTAACCTGAAGAAGCATTTCTTGGGGTTAATATGCAGCCCGGCTTTCACTAGTGTCGGGAGGATGGTATAAACCTGCAGTACATGTTCATCCCAGGTGTCGGAAAAGATGACGACGTCATCGAGTTAGGCGGCACAGTAGGACTGATGGTGCTTTAGCACTCTATCTACCAGATGCTGGAAGGTTGCTGGCGCCCCGTGAAATCCAAATGGGAGGACCTTGCATTGCCAGTGTCCGCTAGGGGTACTAAACGCCATATTTTTCTTTCGTGGATGCTGTTAAGGGAATTTGCCGATATCCCATAGTCATGTCAAGAGTAGTCAGGTAATGCGCACTCCCCAATCGCTTAAGGAGCTCGTCCACTTGGGGCATGGGATATGCGTCAAATTATGAGTAGGGCCCACGATTTACCGCGGCCCACGGAATTTAACACCATGCCGTGGAATTTAGGGTTTTGCAGCGGTAAAATGCCACGCGGTGGAATTAACCTAACTGTCGCGGAAAATACCAAATCTAAATGAAATCTCACCATTTGAGGCATATTTATATTAGTATGATTAGTTTTGATTACTTCTTTAAGTTCTTTCTTTAGCCTATTGCATCATCTCTTTAATATCTTGTTCGTTGCTACTGAAATCGGACACAGTGGAGCTACAGTCCAGTTAAAGAAGCTGTCGGCGTTGCTGCAAAGTACTGATAAACTTAACGAGCTGAGAGCTGAACTTGAATTTGTATCTGTTCACTGCCAGCCAATTATGAACACTCTGACTTCTTTTGAGGCACAGTCATTCATGGCTGTCGATGTCTGTCTACAACAAAGTGTCTGACTTACTGTCTTGCCTGAAATCGTCCGGATTTCCATTTGCAACCAGCAGCTGTGAAGATGCAAAGCACAATGCTGCTGCTAAACTTGAAGAATATTTTGTGGGAACCAAACAGCCGGCAATAGACTTATTCAGATCTGTGAGAATATTTGATCCACGACAGCTACCACTCTTATCGAAGAATTTTGCTGATCATGCGCCATCAGTGCCAACAATGATGGCTGCAGCAGGTGAATGGCAAGCTTATCTGGACATAGCATCTCGTGAAGTAATTCCAGCTGATATCACTGCTTTTTGGCGTGCCTTAGAGGACAGACTGCCTCGCTTAGCAGCTCTTGCTAAAGTTTACATTGCGTTGCCGATCTCTTCTGTTGATGTGGAATGTTCGTTCTCAAAATATGGATCGGTTTTGTCACCACTGCGATATTCTCTGTCACAAGAAAACTTACAGTGCCATTTTCTTCAACAATAAATAAACAATAACTTTAGAAACATTATTCGATAATTTGTTGAGAATAATATTATGCCTACATATGTTTCAGAATCGTTTGCCTAAAGCAAATCTGTGGATTAAAATGTGCGGATGTGAACGCTTTGATATACCTATTTGATTAGTATTACGAATTATGATTGATTATTATTAAGGATTAAGAATAAGAAAAATTGCATTTATTTTGCTTGGGTTACGAATTAGTGTTATGGAGTTCTGGTACTGCATTTGCAGCGCCACGGTATGCCACAGAATTTAAAAAACATGCCGCGGAATTTACCATTTCTTGCCGCAGTAAATCATGGGCCCTAATTATGAGACTTTGTTGAGACGCCGAAAGTCATTGCAAAATCTCCATGACCCATCGGGTTTAGAAACAAGGATAATGGGACTGGACCACGGGCTGTGACTTTCCTCAATGATGTCCATATCCAACATACGCTGGACTTCTATCTCCACATCCGCATGTTTTTTCCTCTGGGAAGGGATAGGGGCATTCCCTGACGATCACCCCGGGGTACGTCACAATGTCATGCTGAATCAGTGAGGTGTGCCCAGGTGTTTCACTGATCACTTCTGGGGCAGACAGGATTGCAGACTCCAGCTCCTGTCGTTGGTGGGGACTCAAATTGGGACCGAGGTTAAGGACAGATGTTTTTGAGAAAAGGGAGTGGGTCAGGCCGGAGAGATGGAGGTCTTCCCTGTCCTTCCACGGCTTTAACAAGTTGACATAGTATACCCACTTGCTCGGTCGGCGGTTTAGCTGTTTCACCAAATAGTCAACGAGCCCTTTTCTCTTTTTAACCTCATATGGGCCCTGCCAATGAGCCACGAGTTTAGAGTGGGAAATGGGCACGAGCACCATAACATGGTCTCCCTGCTGAAACTCCTGTAAGGAGGTGTTTCTATTGTAATTCCGTGCCTGCGTTGATTGAGCTTTTAACATGTGTTCCTTTAGCAGAGGTTGGATTTTTGCCAATCTATAGCGTAACTGCGCGATTTACTGTTAAGATGTTGGTGGAGGGAAGGGCCTCTCCTTCCCATCCTTCTTTTAGGATGTCCAAGATACCCCGGCATTGTCGCCCGTACAATAATTCAAAAGGGGAAAACCCCATGGAGGCTTATGGAACCTCCCGGTAAGCAAAAAGTACCAGCAGTAGGAGTTGGTCCCAGTTCCTGCCATCCTCGCTGACTACTTTACGAAGCATCTGTTTGAGGGTTTAGTTAAACCTTTCCACTAACCCGTCCGTCTGTGGGTGATGAACCGACGTCATGAGATGCTTAATACGGAGTAACTTGGCAACCTCCCCGAACGTATCCAATGTAAAAGGTGTACCTTGGTCCGTAAGGACTTCCTTAGGTATGCCTACTTGGGGAAAAGAGCCCTACAAGTTCCCGTGCGATGTTCTTTGTAGTTAGCTGTTCGCAGGGGAACGGCCTCTGGGAATCGGGTAGTGTAATCGACCATAACTAAGATGTACTTTTGGCCTCTTGTTGAGGGTTCCAAGGGGCCTACAAGATCAACTCCGATCCTTTCAAAGGGTATATCAATAAGGGGAATTGGAACTAGAGGAGCAATGTCCCGCCTGGGTATCTGACGTAGTTGACATTCCAGGCAGGAATGACAAAAACATTGGACCTCCTTGTTTATTTCTGGCCAAAAGAACCAGATTTTCACTTTCTCCAATGTCTTCTCGGCCCTGAGGTGGGCGCCCTGGAGGTGGGGGTGTGCTTGTTTGCAGTACTAACAGCAACGTCCTAACCTCACCCTCGTGTTTGGCTACCCGATACAGCAGGTCATTTTTTAGTACCAAGTAGGGTCCTTTGTGGTGAAGGAGTTTCCGGGTTTTGCCCGTCGACGGAAACAATGGCATTCCTAGCAAACTTAAGGGAATCATCGTTCCACTGTTCTCTTTTAAATGAGGCCGATGTAGACCGAAGCTGAAAGTCTAGGCTGGTTAAGGGATCTTGGTGGTGGTCCGGGGGTGGTGCTCCCTGCCCCAGATCCTCACCCGGGTTTAGTTCCAGATTGAGGTCCGACATGAAGGAGTCCCGCGCCCGTGAGCCCCCATCATCAGAAGTTGACGGAGAACACGGCGTGGGAGCAGCTGGGACAGCCTCTTGTCCTTCCTTAATTAGACCCAAGTTATGCCTAGGAGTGGGGTCGAGTTTACCACTTTTAGATTCCGACCAATCAAGTCCCAGTATAACCGGATAGGGGGGCTTGGGCAGGACAGACACGAGCAGCTGTTTAGGATCGCCCTCCTAGGTTATAAAACATTTTGCGGACTTATACATTCTTGTCTCCCTATGCACACAGGTTACGCTTGTTTTCTGAGCCAACTGCGTGGTAAAACAGAATGGCGAGCAACAATGGAGATATTGCTCTTGGAATCGACCAATGCCAACACTGAATGCCCATTCACCAACACCACTCCCGTATTAGGAACTGACAGGGGATTAGACAATGCACAATACCTCTCTCCCTTCAGCTAGGTGCAGTCCATGGGTTCTGCTCGTAGCGGGCATGCGGTAAGAATGTGTCCCAGCTCGCCACACTTGAAACAGTGGGGCGGGCTGGGACCTTTTTTCTTTGGTTTTGCCGGAGCCTCAGCAGTGCAACTGTTGGGTTCAGGGGGAGTGACACGGCCCTGCTGGGCACCATGAACAGACCTTTCTGACCCCCCAGCTCGGTTCACCGCCAGATGGCGCTCCAAGACCTCAAGAAGGCCGTTCATATCCTGGAGGTGGGGGAGGCCGTGCAGGTACTGACTTTACCACTACTGCTGTCGCTAATCAGGTCTTGGTCTTCGCCAGCTCCGTCTGAGTGGTGGTGAACTCCAGCTTCACATTTTGGAGCTTGGACATGATGGTGGTCAATACAGCGTTTAGGTCCTGTCCTTCTGACATCTTCGGACTATATCCTGCCAATTATGCCACTGTAAAAGAAAGCACAAACACGATCTTTTAGAGTTTAGGAATCCATCTCCGTATACTATAAGTGCCAGTGTTTTGCAGATATCTGGTCAGTCATGAAAATTTAATACAGACAACAGTTATAATGATCGACGGACATTTTATGCTGTGGGGATGGGATGTGGTGACGTCATCATTGGTAGACCAGAGGGAAGGAAGAAACCCGGAAGTGGCTTGCTCTGCTGGCTAGGGTTTTTAGGGTGAGTTTAAGGCAGCATTTTCTCGTCTTTCCTGTTGGAACAAAGAGAGAGTGTTTAGTACACTGCCGTTGTCCCCTGACGTGCGATTTCATGCTGCTGCTCGTTGGGTCTTTTAAGCTGCTTCCTAATTACTCATGCTTGACAATATGTATGTGTATATATTATTTGATATACTTTATTAATCCCCAATATTGTTTTATTTATCTATTTTCTGCTCAGTTTTTTAAGCAAGTCCTTTTTGCAAAGACTGACTTCAATAATAAAAAGGATTTTTCATTATCCTTCAGATTTATAATTTAAAAGAAAATATCAACAGTGAAATTAATTCAGTTTAGGCCTTATGCATTGACATAAAAACAAATAGACAAAGACAAATAAAATACTCAATATATCAACTTATCTCAGATTTGGCTTTTGTGTGAAGTATTTTGTTTTTGGTGAATTTATTATATATATATATATGTAATATTCTCAGGTGATTCTGCACTTATGGGGTGTATTGATAAGGGAGATGAGACACAGCATAGGAGTCAGGTGGAGAACTTTGAGAATCATCCACAACTGAACATCAGCAAAGCTAAGGATTTAGTTGTTGAGTTTTTACCACACTAAAGAGCCCCTACACACATTCATTACTCAGGGATTGCATGTGGAGGTGTACACTGATCGCAGGTGAGATGTTGGACTGATAGAAAGAGCAGACTTTTAATTTTCTTAATAGTATACCTTTAATGTTGGAAGTGACATCCTTTACATATTCTATAAGTCTGTGATGATCCATCTGATTGTCTACTCTGTAGTGTACTGGGCCAGTAACATCACTTCATAAGGGGCCCACCAAATCATCAAGCTGATCAAGAAGGCAGGCTCAGTTATGGGACATCCCCAGACTAGTGTTGGATCGGTACTAAACTTTTGGTGTCAAGTTTGGTACCTTCTTTCAGACCTCAGCACTACAAAATGGTTTCAAAGCAAATAACAGATAACTCTAAAACTCAGTGTCTTACTTCAGCATTCCTGCTTTATGCATCACTTCCCTCTCTCCTGAAATTAATAAAGGGAGGGGTACCCCATGAAGTCCCTATTGCATTGAAGACATAATGTGTAGGATAATGAAGACAACATTTATGGCCATTCTGAACAATGCTACACATCCTCTTTATAACACACTACCATTGAGGACTTATAGCCAACAAGTTATTCAACAGAAGTGTGTTGGAAATGTTACTGCATACACCTTCATACCTATTTCTTTATAGTGTCTGATTTGTTTCTTCTCATTGGCCAAGTCAGAAGTTTTCTTCTTTTATTGTAATTCTTTCGTGTGCTTGAGGGGGCTGGTGGTGGTGGTGGTGGTGGTTGTTGTTGTTATTTGTCATCTGTCCTAGTGCCAATAATCTTATGCAGGGAAGCTAGACGACAAACCACTCCTAGCAGAATGTTTTGAAGGCTAAATCAACCCCTAGATGGAGCCTCAGTCTATCAGAGGATCCGCATGTACACAAAATGGCATCTAATCAAACTGGGACCATTTAGAGTAATCCATCACCTCAATCTGCATGTCTTTTCTGAGGGGAAAGAACTTGAATACCTGTGGGAATTTTAAACATATGGATGACGTGGAAACTCCATACAAACTGATCTAGGAATCAAACAATGGAGCTTTGATCCATTGCCATGCAGCCATTAATGAACATGAACATGCCATACTCGAAATGTCATCTCACTCACTTTCTCACTTATCAGAGTTATTTTTTTCTGATCTACAGTAGTTATTATTCCTGTCTTATGTTTTATACTCTTATACTTTATCAGTGCTGCAGTGTCTGCTTTTGATACCTGGAATTGTGTTCAGGGTGACAGTGTGACATCTCATTTAATATCACTTAGAGCAGACTGCACTTTTCCAGTAAGGTGTTAACATGGAACAAGCAACTTTGCCACTGACTGCTGCCCCATAAAACCACAGAGAAAAAAGCGGCTATCATACAATACTCACTGTGTGGTTAAAGTAAAATACTGTGTTTTTGTATACAGAGGATTGACTCTTAGGGAATGCTAATTTCTACGGCCTTTATGCAGGTCAGCAGATGAACATTTAATATCAGGACATTTTTTAATGGCTTCCTCTTCACACTGGCCCTGTATATATTGTAATATATAACGTACTGGGAAGCTGGCAAATGTACGGTACAACACCCTAGTGCTATTTATAGTTTCTAAATTAGAAAAATATTTTTCATGGAAGGCATCTGGAAAAATCATATTTTACATATAACATTCATAGTTTCTAAATTAGAAAATTGTTCTTTTTAAAAGGAAGACGTGTAATTTCAGCAATTTGTGCTGAGCCCAATGCTATGGATGCTGTACGTAGGAATGAAGTCCCACGGTTGTTGTGAGACACAGGTTGAACTTTTGATGTGCACTCCAGCCATGTGTTGTGTGTTGTGACTTACTATGTACTGTACATTAACCAAAGCTTTAAATTCATTTATGAAATTAGGGGAATGCCCCCTTAAAATGAATCACACATTCTGTGTCTGTGGGTGGATCTGCAGTGTGTAGTGGAGAATAAAATTGTTTATTAAACTCCATAATTTAAAACAAGTGTTTAAAATAATTAGAAATGCAGTACAGACTTACCCCACTGCCCCACTTTACTTTATCTCCTGCCTTCTCCCTGACTCTTGTCTTTGCTTGTTAACTGTGTCCATAACTGTCCTAGTCCACCTATATTCACATATTTTGGGTGTTGCAGTTCATACATGGTTATTGCCCTGGGTTAGGTTTATTGTTTATTTAATATTTTTGTTGATTTACATGTTACAATTTCTGGTTATTAATTCTGTTCTTAGCTTTATCTTGTCTTTGTTTTTATGAAAAACTGTGTTTTATCATTGTGTTGTCTGTTAATCTTGTTGTTATGTTTAAACACCATGTTTTTTTTGGTACCTGCCCTAGGGTTGTGCGATATACTAAAAACGCAAATTTTATAATGGTGTGGTACTAGTATTTTGAGGTTTTGGTAACGGAAGTAAATGTCAGCTTTCCTCTTAATTTCAATATTCATTTTGTAAACTTTAGGAAATGAAATTGCACTCTTTGATATGATTGAAACTTCATGGAGGAATAATTGCTTTGACATGATTGGAACTTCATGGTTTCAAGAGGGAAGCTCTATGTAGTGCGGCGTGATGGAGTGGTGCAATTGTGCAGTGCATCGGTGACTCTGGAGTTAGACAGGGCTTTGTACTTACTTGTTATTCAGTACTGCTTTGATACTGGTACTAAGGTCCAAAAGCTGGTATTGTTACTGCAGTCAGAAGTTTAATACCAATCCTGCACTAGTCTGTCTTGCCTCTGGTGTGTGGAGCCTAAAGAGTCGGGGCCATCTAATCTTGCAGTCTGGTTACTGACGCCAGCAGCGTTCGGCTCTCCAGCTTTGGTGTTGGTCTTTGTGGATTCCAGTAGTTTGAGTCGTGATTTGGATATCCTGACTTTTGATCCTTGCTCTGGCTTAAGGTGCTGTATCTGGATTGTGCCTTCTTGGATTTGGTTACTTTTAGGTTTATCTTTTATTTTTTGACTGTCCCTTTGGAACATTGTGTACTAAATATTTAATCATTAAAAAATCTTTGCTTTGCCCTTTGATTAGTGTTTTTTACGTTTTTTACCTCTGCTTATTTTTCTGAGAAATTCTCCAGTCAATAATCAGTAGCCTGGTCTAGTCACACACCTTCTTTACTGTATCTCTGTACAATGTAGTTATTGCCCCTCATCAATGTAGACTCTCGCATGAATTGGAAGCGAGGGCCATTGATCTGTCTCATGAACAGTTTCTCAAAATAGCAGGGAGGCTCGTACCATCTTATCTTGCTGTGCTGACTGGAACCATGTTTGTCTTGGGTGTTCCCTCCTGTTACGCTCTTTGCTAATAGTCAGTATCTGGATACAATTAAAGGAGGAACCTCCATAGAAAAATTAATTAAAAAGAATATGGTGAAAGAAAATTAACATTTAAAGCGGTGGCAAAAAAATCACATTTCTGAATGTAATATCATGTTAACACATTTTTCTTGGGAGAAGAAAAAAAGCCCAGCTGATTAAACAATGAGATCAGTTACAAAATAAGCCTGACTCATTGATTTGTGAAACTGGTTGGAATGCAAATCTGCAAACAGTGGCACCCCGGGACTGGTAGACATTTCTGGATTTGTCTTGGATAGCCTAAGATCTAAAATCATTCCTAAAGCTTGTCCTAGCCTGTCCCACACTGCTTGCACAAAGGATCATTTTGTTCAACTAGAAGAAGCACAGATAACTTTGACAACTTTGGAATAGTTCTTTATTATCTTAATTTGGTGAAAAAAATCAAATTCTTTTTGTAAAGATCTGTTCACTATTTTTTGGGATCTGTAATTAAATTCATTTCTAAATTAAGCATATCAGTGGTGTGCTCAACATTTTATTTGTTGTCTTATTCTAAAGTGGACTCACAAAGTATTCAGACCCCTTCACCTTCTGCACACTTCTCTGTGTTGTAGATTTGATTTTAAGTGGATACATTTGCCATTTCAGCCCATCAATCTACACTCAATAACCCATAATCACAAAGTGAAATGTTAGCATATTTATTAAAAATTAAAAACTAAAATCTGTCCTATATTTAGTATTCAGACCCTTTGCATTGGCACACCAGAATGTTGTCAGGTGCATACTGTTTGCTTTAATTCTCCTTGAGATATTTCTAGAACTTGATAGGAGTCCACTTGTGGCACATTAAATTGATTGGACATCATTTAGAAAGGCACACACTTGTGTACAGAATGTCCTACAATCCACACCGCACATCAGGACAGAAACCAAGCAAGGAAGTCCACTGACTCAGTGTAAACCTCCACGATCAAACTGTGTTGAGGCAAGGCTATGAAACCATTTCTAAAGTTGGAGTGTTCACAGGAGCACAGTGGCCTCAATAGTAGTGAACTGAAGAAGTTTGGAGCCACCAGGACTTGGTCAAGGTGGTTAAGAGAACCTGAGGGAGGATTACCAACTCAACAGCACTCCATCAATCAGGTGTCTATGGTAAAGTAGCTAAACAGATGCCACTCTTGAGTGAATGACAGTTTAAAGGACATTGAGCAAATGAGGAAAAAGATTCTTTGGTCTGATCAGACAAAAATTAACCTTCAAGCACTTTACCTATTAAAGACCAGACACTCCTCATCATCTGCCTACCATGAACCATCCAAACCATGAAGCATGGTGCTTCTCAGTGGCAGGCACAGGGAGACAGGTCAGAATTGAGGGAGGACTAAACAAATCCAAATACAGAGATGTCCTCAAAGAAAACCTACTCCAGAGTACACATGACTTCAGATTAGGGTGACGGCTCTCCTTTCATCATAACAGTGACCCAAAGCGTACAGCCGGGACAATGCTGGAGTGGGTTTGGGACAAGTGTCTGACTGTCCTTGAGTGACCTGCACATAGCCCAGACTTAAACTCCATTAAACATCTTTGGAAAGACCTGATGACGGCACTCCAACTAAACTAAACTAAATTTGAGAGGATCTGTGAGGAAGAATTGGCAATAATGCCCCAAATCCAGCTGTGCAAAGCTTGTAGGGACTTTCCCAAGAAGGCACAAAAGTTACAGCTGTGCTTGAAAGTTTGTGAAGCCTTTAGAATTTTCTATATTTCTGCATAAATATGACCTAAAACATCATCAGATTTTCACTCAAGTCCTAAAAGTAGATAAAGAGAAACCAGTTAAACAAATGAGACAAAAATATTATACTTGGCCATTTATTTATTAAGGAAAATAATCGAATATTACATATTTGTGAGTGGCAAAAGTATGTGAACCTTTGCTTTCAGTATCTGGTGTGACCCCTCTATGCAGCAATAACTGCAACTAAACGTGGGTCAGAACCATTTTAGTATCTGCCTGAGTCGGCTTGGTGTTGAGTGCTGAGCTTAATAGATTGAATTCCTAACATAGTATTGGACTTGCTGTGATCTTTTGGTTACGTTGTATTTTGTTTTTTGCATTTTGTTCTTTAAAATTAAAAAATTTACAGCTGCATATTTTACCCTTTAGAAAAGAGAAAAGAGCTGAGTGCTTTGAGGCAAATGGCCACAAGAGGGCAGTGCACTTTGTTAGTTTTGATAAAGGACCTCTGCGCTGCCTCTCTCTCTAAGTAACCATACTCTGTTCATGCTTTTTAGCCACCTCTATGCCATTAAAATGTGTTTTATTTCTTTTTTTCAATGCTGCTGCTGCATCGTTTGAAGCAACATTTGAAAAGCTTTTCTAGTCCTAAATTGCGAAAAGAATAACTTTAGTGTCAGCACTGGTCCTCCCCTTACATAGAATGACCATATTTAGTGACTTATTTAATTTCCAAACTGTTTAGAAGTGACAGAGCCACCCAGAGCCTCGTGCCCCTTGGGTAGCAGCTAGATTTTTAGGGTGACCTCTGCTTAGCTCACAGAATGTGCATCGTCACTGACCTGCTGACCTCATCTTGATGATCCCCTTACTGTTCAGCTCATCAGATATAATCCTATGACCCCAATGATAGTCTGCTTGCTGGTGTTGTACAAAGCAAGAGTGTTAGATGTAGCAGAGCTTCTTCACCTCTTTGAATCATCCGCACATACTCTTCCTGTTCTGACTGTAGCAGCCCAGTTTCCAATTTGTTTTATGGAAAGATTAAAAGATGACTGTTTTAGACCATCCACATATCTGCAGTCATTCCAGAAGTGTCCAGGCTGGGACTGAACATATCTGAGACATAATCACGAATCACTTTTATCACTTCTGTGTTTGCAATGGAGGAATATTTTGTACATAATAAGCTAAGTAAATAAATGTTTCATAAAATGTTTTTTAAATGTGTGTAATTATTTATTTCTTCATTAATTCATTTATTTTTCTTCATTTATTATTTACACACACTGTTAAACCCTTTTCAGTGTTGTGGGTCTTAAATCTAACGAAAGGCCAACTGAGAGAAGGGGCCACCTGATCACCTCGGTGATTCTCCTGTGAGGCAGACAGTCACTCAAGTCGTGAAGCCCAGCTAAGCATCAGTAGTATGGAAAGCTCAGTCCATTTATAGTTCTGTTCGGATAAGATGAGGAGGGATTCCTCAGAGTCACCTGTTTAGTGCAGTGCACTATGTGGTTACATTTGCTTTATTAATTTATTTCAGTGGCACTGCACACAATATGAAACATGCCATGAAATGAAACCTGTCATTTGTACCTGTCACAGTTGGGCTGTAGCAAGTACTGTTTGCATGTTTCATAACACATTTAATTAATTTGTTATCACATGCTGTATAATGTTATTACTTATTTAGTGCCACATTTCTCAATGCATTAATTTATTTAAATTGTTGTTTGTTTGTTTTCGTCTGGAATATTGTTCCACGGTTTGCTAGTAAATGTTGACAGACAGCAGAGTTTTTAGTGAAGTAGCAGAAGAGCAGGAGTGTGTTGTGATTTTTCTGAACAGAAAAGCTACACATGTTTGTGCCACATTATTGGCAAATCTAATTTTTGTTTTATTGTTAGCCTCTCGGCCAGGGCAGTGGTTAGCACAGCTGCCTTATAGCTCAAGCACACTGGATTGATATCCTGTTGTGGCCATTTTCTGAACTTCACGTGATCTCCCAGCATATTGATGTGGCCTTTTCATTTGGGTGCTCTGGATTCTTTCCACGTCCAAAGCTGTAAGTGTTAAATTAATTTGTGACCGGCATGAAGGGAGTGGGCCTGGCATGTGTGTTACCTGAAGCTAAGCATGTTCAGACTCCACCAGTGCTTGGAAGGGAGACCATCTAGGAAAAGCTTGGGTTGTCGCTGAATGAGGTGCTGGTGAGACTATTAGTTGGGGCTTACCTTGTGGTTTGTATATGGACCCCAATGCCCAAGTGTGGTTACTGGGACACTAAGCTGTAAAAAATGGATGCCATCCTTTGGATGAGATGTAAAACCAAGGTCCTGACTCTCTGCGGTCATAAAAGATCTCTGGTCATCATTCGTAAAGAGTAGGGTGTTTCCTGATGTCCTGGCTAAATTGTCCGTCCTGGTCTCCTAATCATCCCTTGTCCTTATTGGCTAATTCTGTGTCACACCTTCACCACCTAATAGCTAATGTGTAATGAGCAAGAATGGCTGGTGTTGCATCATCCAAGTGGATGCAACAGAATGGTAGTGGTTGAGGTGGCATCCCACTGTTTATGCAAAGCACTCTGAGTAGATAGAGAAGAGATATATAAATGTAATTAAGACAAGGTTTATCTCCTGTGAGACTTCCATTAGGTACAGTAGGCTTCAGAAAATGAATGTATGTCTTTTCCCACCAATATAACATCTTTCTTATAATGACCCTCTTCTGGTTTTCACTATCAGAATGATGGAAAATTAAAGTGACCAGAAACCACAGAGACTGTAGCCAGCTTGAACCTCAGCAAAGCAGTTAAGTCTGCTGTGGCTCAGTAGTAGAAAAAGGCTGCACAATATTCCCCTGGGGAGTTTTATTTTTCCATTTTGGGAAGCTTTGGGTCAGCATTATGGGTCATCAGGTTTATGATCACACAAGCCTTGTTTAACAGACCTGTCTTGTGTTGTGGGAAAATGAAGACAGACTGTGCTATTCATATGTGGGAATGAGAGAAATACCCAAGACCACCAGCAGAGGGTGTCAATGAGATAATCTTATAAAGCAGTAATTCTCAGGTTCAGCCATGGCCTGCCACTGTGGCCACAAGTTTTGATTCCAACTAGCGTCGCAAATAAATAAGCCACTCTTATGTCTTATTGTTAAATGAGTTGGATATTTTTCTTTGGTTAGTTGGGATTCAGAAAAGTGTGATATTTACATTTAGAAGACATTCAGTGTCATTTGTACCTGTGTATTGCATGGCTCATCAGTAACTGTCAGTATTTGGATACAATTAAGGGAGCAACCCCCACAGAAAATTACAAAGAGTACCGTAAAAGAAGGTTCACATTTAAAGCTTTGCCAAAAAACAAAAAAAAATTAAAATTGTTTTTTTTTTGGTTATAAATATCATACTAGCACATTTTTCTGGATGCTAAATAAGGAAAGAAATAAACCTAGCTAATTAAACAATAAGATCTCCCATCGATTTGTGAAACTGGCCTGAACGAAACTCTTCAGTGGATTCCTCCACGCTTGCCTAAAAGAACCAGCTGCTGACTTTTATGCTTTTTTTATGTCAGAGTTAAGAAAGACAGCTGAAGGTATTGGACATTCGAAGAGTTGTGATGAGAACAGGCCATTCATCCCAAAAAGCTCACCCATCCTATTCACCTAGAATGTTTCAAAACACATCAAGTTTAAATTTGGAAATCCCCAAAGTCCTGCTATCCACACTACTTGGTTATTTATTCCAAGTGTCCTAGAGTTTTTTGCATGAAAAAAAACATCCTAACATTTGTATAAGATCTGTCCTTAAGTTTTCTAGCAGTGCCCCAGTGTTCTTGTTTCAGAATTAATCTTAAAGTGATAGCCTGGATCCACTCTACTAATTCCTTTCATAATTTGAAACACTTTAATCATGACCCCTCTTGATCTCTGTTTGCTTAAACTGAAAACTCCTTCAGTCTCTGCTCACATCTCATACCTCATTGTCCTGGAATCGGCCTAGTCAGTTTTCACAGGACTTTCTCTAGCGCTGCCAGTCCTCTTTGTGATATGGAAACCAAAACTGTACAAAAATCTCCAGGGATCAGATTTATAAAACATAGATAAAGGGTTTGATAATGTGCATGCACAGCTTTCCATGCAAAAGTCATGATTTATAAACGAAGACCTGATGGGAGAACGTGTGTATGTTTACAGGAGAAACTGACCCATCTGTACGCAACATTTTGGAGACACTGGGAAAGCTGTGTATTTACGCTGAATAACTTTTTACTTTTTTCGTCAGTTTATATGCGCTATCTGTTGTCACTTCTAAGGAGTACAAACCAAAGCGCAGTAGAAACACACATGTGATTTTTTTCTCTCCCTGTGTACAGAAAGCTGTACAGCCTACTCCTATCCTAAAGGTTTGGCACAACCGTGCTTGCTAGTCACCACTTGAAGATGATACAAATGTGTGTATACAAAGGAAACAAGCTTTTAGGGAACGGTCAGATTTTTGTTTTTGCCGAGCATGATGATGACTGGCTTATGAGCCAATTTAGACTTTCAAGAGCCATTCTGTTGGAAGTATGGCTCCAGCATTAGACTGTCTGAAATCCTGTCTCCCCATTCAGATGCAGGTTTTAACAACAGTTGGCTTTCTGGCAACAGGCACCTACCAGAGGGAACTGGTGGACATGTTAGAAATATCTCCGGCAAGCTAAAGGGAAATTTGCAGCAGTGTCCAGTTTTCCAAACCTAATTATGGCCATTGACAGCACTCATTTTGCAATATGGGCACCTAGCAAGAATTACACTGCTGTTGTTAACTTTAAGAAGTTACATTCCATTAATGCACAAGTCATCTGTGATGCCATGATGAGGCTGACAGATGTTGTGGCTCGGTGGCCTCAGTCAGCCAATGATTAATTTATTTTAACAGCAAAGTAGCATTGATCAAATGACTTGCCAAAGGCGATATATGTAAAGGCCATCTTGTTTGTTGTTTGTTAATTTCTGTAATGATCACAGTTTTTTGTTTGGGATTAGAGCTACATGTCCACTACCACAATTCAGTGTCCTGTTGTGTAAGCCTTGCTCAGCGACCGGTGAAATCTTTTTTTCATGCTTAAATCCATTGTCTAAAGTGAATCTGCAGGTGTTCAGTAGAGCGGAGTCTCTATTGTTTCAACAGAGAATTAGCAAATTTGGGCTGGAATGAGTTAAATTCTAGTTGTAGTTTTGGACTTGGTCTTGATTATTACCCCTTTAGACTCGATCTTGACTAGTTGTAGTTTTGGACTTACCAAAGGTGGTCTTGACTACAGCACCACTTATAGCAGTGCACCACCACTTCCTTATCCAATTCCTGAATGTGACCAGGTGTAGAGGCTTTTTGGTGTGGGGAAAGTTCAAAACCAGTTCCTTGGGCAATTCTCAAAGTTCTCCACCTGACTCCTATATTTTCCGTCTCACCCCTCCTTGTAGCGGTCCAGTGCCGTTAAGATTCACACCGTCAAGATGACGGTGATTTATTTATTTTTATAGAGGATCCCAGGGACGCTCCCAGCCTTGGCCTGACCCGCACACACTCATAAACAGAGACAAAATAAAGCACACTGGGAACTAACAACAATTTAAGAATATAATGAAATGAAATAATACCACCCCAGTACCCCTACGGCGATATTACATTAAACACAAAAACACAACTCCACACAGCAAAGTCCATGGAATACCACACCGGGTGTAATGAGAGATGACGAGAGTAAGTCCAGATATCTGTATGTTGTAAGGGAATGAAAAAACAGTCCTACCAGTAGACACCGTAACGGTGAAGACGGATGGATGGTTCAGGAGCGCTCCTATACTTGCAGGAAAGCCGTGAATCCACAATCAGTCCTGAGCACACAGGTAGACAGAAGACGATCCAGACCCCAACAATGAATACAATCCAGGACACAGCGACTAAATATGGCTTAATTGACAGAAGGCAGTCCGACAGGTAAACGAAACACAAAATACAACAAAAAACCACCTTTTCTTCCCTTGGACACCTGCCCTCCTTTTAAACCCCTCTGACCACCTTTGACCCCAAAGAACTGCTGGGAGATGCAGTTTTAACTCATAGTATCACTGCTACACCCTTATCAATATGCCCCATAAGTGAAGAGCCATCTGAGAATTTATTAAATGAAATGGACCCGAGAGTGATGAGGAAATGCCAGGAAAACGAATTGTGACTGAAGCCTGGGACTCTGGACCAGTAAGGTGCTAACCGCTACATCGCTTCCATACTCAAGAATATTTGTAATTTTCCAGCACACTCTTTTCAAGAAGATGCATACATCAGGAATCCACAGCATAAGCATTTGATCACTTTTCTTCTTCTTCTTGTATTAAAAATGCAAAATAAGTTCAAATTTAGGAGTTCCCATAAGTGACGTTAAATATTTAAACATGGCTTTGGAAAAGTTGAATGCTGCTGTTTTACAACAACAACAACATTTATTTATATAGCACATTTTCATACAAACAGTAGCTCAAAGTGCTTTACATAATAAGGAATAGAAAAATAAAAGACACAATAATAAAACAAAATAAATCAACATTAATTAACATCGAATAAGAGTAAGGTCCAATGGCCGGGGGGGACAGAAAAAACAAAAAAAAACTCCAGACGGCTGGAGAAAAAATAAAATCTGTAGGGATTCCAGACCATGAGACCGCCCAGTCCCCTCTGGACATTCTACCTAACATAAATGAAACCGTCCTCTTTGGATTTAGGGTTCTCACGTTTTTAGGTGGTGAGAAGAGTGTTACTTGGCTGGACATTTCATAAGTTTACCTACTGCTAGATTTATTAACTGAATCCTAGCATATCATGACAGACAAAATGTATCAGTAATCCATAATGTGAGGAATAAAATGTATACCACCTGGTGAAATCATACAACTAGCAGAAATGTCCTACATGAAAAGCAAAAACATGTCCAGAGAATGCTGCTGCAGAGAGCAATTGTAGTAGTGAAAATAGATGAAAAGTGCTTAATTTTTTGGCATTTTTTTGTGTTATTAGTAAAAAGAAATGTGCACAAGCATATTGCATTTCTTTCTGCAACTACCTGTTAATTTTGCTGAAATTAAATGAAATCAAATAACCAATTGGTGTCAAGAGATGGGTACTTGGCATCAGTAGTAGGGTACGATGGGTACAACTCATGACAGTATGATTGGTTCCAACTTGTCATAAACAGAGCAAAACATGAAAGACTTCCATATAATTAATTTGACCATGTCCAACAACTTTCCATTGAAGCGTTAAAACTCCCAAGTTTGAGTGGTCCTCTGCACTACAGAGAGGGAGTTTTGTCTACTCGGTAAGCTGCTTTGGAGTTGTTTCTTTTTTCGATTTAAAAATATTCATGCTGTTTGTAATAACAGACAGGAACAATGTAAATGTGTTGCTTGAAACTTGTATTTAGAGTGCCTAATTCTTCATAAAATAAAAACAACCACAATGATAATAATGATCATAATCAGAGCTCTCAAATTAGCCCAAAAATAAGTTTTGAATATTAAAAAAAAAAAAAAATATTAGAATTTTTAAAAAATAATGAATAATTCTGACTGTTATATATATGCTTGTATATATGTTTTTATACTTTATTATCATGGCAGCAATGTATTATTGAGGGGTGAGTGACACTCAGGATTAACACACACATAGATCCTAGCCCCTGAAGTGCTGTAGGAGTTATTTCTGCACTGCCAGTCACTCCCTGGTAATCCACATAGGAGCTTGCTGTCTTCAGCACCAACAACGTGCAGGTGTCCCTGAGACACATGAGGGCTCATACACTTTTTGGTTTTATGCCACTTACCAATCAACAATGTCTTGCTTCTACTGCTCATGTTTTTTCCTGTTGAGTTGCCCCTCTCAGACTTGATAATCCAGCAGAGCGGAGCAAATAGACGATCTCCCCATGCACCAGGGGACCTAATATTTACTTATTTCAATCACGTCGAGACATAAAGACAAAGAATAGAAATGTAAAAAGGTGCAGGATTTATTAAAGTATAATAATACTAATAGAAGAACGTATATTTGAAAATAAAATAGATAGCATAGTCCGGATGTGTATAGTCTTAGAAAGCCTTCTGAAAACCACCAGTGACAAAGGTGGATGTTGTCCTTGATGGCTTTTTGATTCAGCATTGATGTGATGTATGCGTTATGTTCTTCGACGTCCAGGTGAAATTGTCTCTGTCTTTGTTTCTGACATGTCTCGGTCTCTGACGTTGCTTCCTTTCATCGCTGCTCTCTTAGTCCCTCAGACAGGCCGTTATTTATGTTAAAATCATATGTGGGTTCCAGGACTTGTGACATTCCACACATCTGATTGGCTCAGCAGCATTTCTTGACACATTACTGTTGAATTGCAGCATTGTTCATAATGGCCATCAGTTCTGTCTTCATTCTCTTCTCCACTGTTACCTCAAGCAGGTCCAGAGGGCCTCACTTCGTAATTAGCTTATTGATTTGGTGGGGCTCTCTTGAAGTGATGTTACTGGTCCACAAGACTACAGTACAGGTACTGTATGTCCCACTTAATGTTCATGGTACATTCTGTGAAATAGGACATTATGCCATTAGGATGTTGTGCTAACAACACATTATATATAGAACAGTAACCAATATGGGATACTGTAGTGTACCTGTTTTGACTAAGAAGAGAGAGAAAATAATACAGCGCTCCAGAAATACCAGAGACCTGAGATGCATGTTGTGTACAAGAAGTTGTTGTGTTTGCTTTGGCCGGTTATGTCTGATGTGTCCCATTCTCTTATGTCCTGGGATTTCTGAGTTACATTATACTGTGTATTATGATACTCCACAGATGTATTTGCAGTTGGACATTGCCTGAATGGATGTTAATCGGTGCAATGCTTATGTTAAATCACACTGGGCATCGCACTGTTTTAGAACCTATGAAGGATGACATCACTCAGGATAGATAGATAGATAGATACTTTATTAATCCCAAGGGGAAATTCATATAATCCAGCAGCATACTGATAAAAACCAATATTAAATTAAAGAGTAATAAAAATGCAGGTAAAACAGACAATAACTTTGAATAATGTTAGCGTTTATCCCCCCAGGTGGAATTGAAGAGTCGCATAGTGTGGGGGAGGAACGTCAGTGGAGCAAGACAGTGACAAAAGTCTGTCACTGAAGCTACTTCTCTGTCTGGAGATGATACTGTTTAGTGGATGCAGTGGATTCTCCATGATTGACAGGCGCCTGCTCAGTGCCCGTCGCTCTGCCACGGATGTCAAACTGTCCAGCTCTGTGCCTACAATAGAACCTACCTTCCTTACCAGTTTGTCCAGGCGTGAGGTGTCCTCCTTCTTTATGCTGCCTCCCCAGCACACCACCGCGTAAACGAGGACGCTCGCCACAACCGTCTGATAGAACATCTGCAGCATCGTATTGCAGATGTTGAAGGATGCCAGCCTTTTAAGGGAGTATAGTCGGCTCTGTCCTCTCTTGTACAGAGCATCAATATTGGCAGTCCAGTCCAATTATCATCCAGCTGCACTCCCAGGTATTTATAGGTCTGTACCCTCTGCACACAGTCACCTCTGATGATCACAGGGTCCATGAGGGGCCTGGGCCTCCTAAAATCCACCACCAGCTCCTTGGTTTTGCTGGTGCTCAGGTGTAAGTGGTTTGAGTCGCACCATTTAACAAAGTCCTTGATTAGCTTCCTATACTCCTCCTCCTGCCCACTCCTGATGCAGCCCACGATAGCAGTGTCATCAGCAAACTTTTGCACGTGGCATGACTCCGAGTTGCATTGGAAGTCTGATGTATAAAGGCTGAACAGGACCGGAGAAAGTACAGTTCCCTACGTCGCTCCTGTGCTGCTAACCACAATGTCAGACCTGCAGTTCCTCAGGTCTGTCTGTAAGATAGTCCACGATCCATGCCACCAGGTATGAATCTACTCCCATCTCTGTCAGCTTGTCCCTAAGGAGCAGAGGTTGGATGGTGTTGAAGGCGCTAGAGAAGTCCAGAAACATAATTCTAACAGCACCACTGCCTCTGTCCAAGTGGGAGAGGGATCGGTGTAGCATATAGATGATGGCATCCTCCACTCCCACCTTATCCTGGTATGCAAACTGCAGAGGGTCGAGGGTGTGGCGGACCTGTGGCCTCAGGTGGTGAAGCAGCAGCTGCTCCATGGTCTTCATCACATGTGACGTCAGAGCAACAGGCCGGAAGTCCTTCAGCTCACTAGGACATGATACCTTTAGGACTGGGGTGATGCAAGATGTTTTCCAAAGCCTCGGGACTCTCCCCTGTTCCAGACTCAGGTTGACGATGCACTGTAGAGGACTCCCCAGCTCCAATGCACAGTCCTTCAGCAGTCATGGCGATACTCCATCTGGACCCACTTGTTTGCTGGCACGAAGTCTCCTCAGCTCTCTGCTCACCTGGGCTGCTGTAATTGTGGGTGGGGATGTCTCTCCTATGCTGGTATCAGCAGAAGGATGGGTGGAGGGTGCAGTACTCCGAGGTGAGAGTGGGTTAGGGTGGTCAAATCTGTTAAAGAAGTTGTTCATTTGGTTTGCTCTCTCCACGTCTCTCTCGATGGTGGCACCCCTCTTCGAGCTGCAGCCAGTGATGATCTTCATCCCATCCCACACTTCCTTCATGCTGTTATTCTGCAATTTCTGCTCCAGCTTTCTCCTGTACCGCTCCTTCGCCGCCCTGAGCTGGACTCGGAGTTCCTTCTGCACGCGAAGAACACCGTCTCCCAAGATGGACGTTACTCTTTCATATCAGTGAAAATCTTTCAGAAAATTCAGATTCTAGATGAGTGTTTCCCAACCTCGGTCCTGGGGGCAGACTGTGGCTGCAGGGTTTTGTTCCAACCAGATTCCTAATCACCTAATAGCACTGATCTCATTTAATTAGCTGCTATTATTTTTCTTTTATTCTACATTCAGTGGCATGAGTTTTACATTTATAAGACATTTAGAAATATTTCTTCTTTTTGCTATCGATTTAAATGCTTAACTCTCGTTTGTTGATTTCATTATATTTTGCCCTTTCTCTGTGCAATTTTTCCTCTTTGTTGTGTCTTATTAATGACAATTAAAAATAAGCAGAGCAGACATGCTGGCAAACAACACTGAATAATCAAAGGCTGCAAGTACTTTAGTATCAGACCCACTAATTAGTAAATAATGGATTAATTAAACAGTTAGAACACCTAGAGAAGTAGAATGAAAATCAAGATGAAAATATTGTTAAAAAGAAAAAAATACATTATTCCCGTATAACTGCTTGGTACATTTTTATATTTTTTTTTTTACCAAACTTAGTTTTCTAATTTCTTTATTGTTCCCAAAACACAGAACTTGGGAAATAACAGTTCACTTAATTAGCCCAGGAGTTCAATTAAAAACAGAAGCTGGTTGGAACAAAAACCTGCAGTGACAGTGGGGCCCATAGGACTGAGTTTGGGAAGCACTGCTCTAGATGAAGAACAAGTCAGTTGACATGCTGCATGCTTCCATAAGTGTCTGCTGTCTTTAAAGGATGCACAGTGAAGGCGCGAGATGGTCATTTATTGAAAATATGCCAGTGGTGATGAAAACCCCGCATTTCTCCGGTTTAATGTGCTTATTTATTTATTTATAAATATTTTTCCACTCGGGTCTCATTCATTATGACTTTCATCTTGGGCTGATTGGAAGCTTTAAATTAAATATGATGTGTGTGTGTGTGTGTGTGTCCCATTGTAGGGTTTCACTAATAGTGAAATGAGCATATGAGAATGTCATGTAGGGATGGAGTGATGGATGAATTAAAAGGACTAAGTCCACTGGTTGGTGAAGGGAGACGTCAGGTGGGGTAGCTAATAGATACAAAGAGATGAATAGCAGTACAATACAGAGATCTGTGTGGGATGGAGCACCAGGCACGGTGGACCGAAAGAAGCCAAAAGGCAGGGTCTGACCATACTTATAAGGGAAGAAGTGCAGTAGTGGGGAAAGAAGGTCAGCACCAGAGAGAGAGTTGTTTATATGAAGGGACAGAAGACATCAGGTGAAGCCGGCTTCATTCTTGTAGAAGGCAAGGGGACTTGTTGACACAGAAGATCCTCTTCTTTTTTTATGGTGAATTTGGGAGAGGATCTGATGTGCCCTTGGGGAGGCGGCGGTGGTTCATAGATGTTTTCCTGAATTTGAGGTATGGGTCAGCGAATCCCTCACGATAATGGATGCTAAGAAAACAATAGTTCTTCTGACGGACATTTAAAGAACTTTATTTCCATTCTTTGTAATATCCTTGAGCTTAGGAAAGGTGTGTATCAATAGTTCATTTGCAAACTGTATTGTATTTGTATTGTAATCCGTGAGGGTGGGATTTTGTAAATAGCCGATTCATTTGTTGTGTGTATTTCTCAGGGTTTATAAGAACAATTTTGTTTCCTTGCTTACGTTTGCTTTGGTTGGTGTGCTCTACACTTGTTGTTATGGCCAGTAGGAAAGTTGTGCACGTCTCTCGTGCTCTGGAAAATGTATTCTTTTTTTTTTACTTTTTGCTGCCGCTGTAGGGATTGGGATCATATAATCATGCCATCTGAACAAGCAGCTTCTGTAATTAGGTTATGAAAAAAATGTCTGTTTTAAAAACTACTTTTTTATTTCCAGAAATACGTAATCTCCATTCCAGTAATACTTAAGTCAAGAAAGTAGTGAGCAGCTTTTGTTGTTGTCAAAAATATCTGCAGTAACAATATTTGTATGTTGATAATTACTGGTTATTATTTATTCCTAAAAATGCCTACTTGTTTTATGTTATGGCTAAGAAGTTCAAGCCTAGGAAAAATATTTTTTTATTTAATAAAAACACATCTGGCTGTTTTTGAAATGGCTTCTTAATTTTGTACTAGGCCGGCAGTGTAACAGTGCTAGCAGCACTTACGGTTTTGTTATTAAATGTAAGTTCAAAAACAAGCAGCTTTATCAGGACTGCAGCAAAACTTTAAGAGGGTAACATATCATGTAGGGGGCCAAGACAAATTCTCGTGGTACACTGGGGGACCTTGGAGGGACAAACTAAACCACTGGTGGAGACCAGTCACCTTGTAGCAGTTGACTTTTGCACCATGAAGTTAATTGTTATTTTGTCATAAGATCATTTGATGCTGACCTGGGGTTCTTTGGTTTCTTCTGAGAATCAGTAAGATGGATGGTCTACTATTAGTAGATTGTTACTGGGTTGTTCCCCTTTGAAGATAAGGCCTCAAACTAATTAACGATGGAATTTAAATTTCTTGGAAATAGCCCTAGAAGCGGTTTGATCTTAAAATGTTGCTTTACCATTTGCCTATATGGTAAGACCAAGTTAGCTGCGTTCCTCGTTGTGGTGTAAAGCTGGGTTCTTCAGTATCGATAGATAGATGTGTAAGGCAGTATATTTGATATATCTGTATAGAAAGATGGACAGCACTTTGTGTCCCCATCGATTAGGCAACGATTAAGTGACATCACTTTTACCTTCTTTCCAAGGAAACTTCATTTTTTTGATTGAATGATTGAAAGTGCAATGTTTCTGTGTGGTTACTCTTGGGTGTCTTTATCTACAAATAAATGAGGGTGGGATTTCTACACCAATCAGCCACAACATTAAGAAAACTTGCCTAATATTGTGTAAGTCGCCCTCATGTCTCCAAAAAGGCTTGGATCCATCAAGGCATGGACTCCAGAAGACCTCTGAATGTGTCATCTAGCATCTGGCACCAAGATGTTGGCAGCAGATCCTTTAGGCCCTGTAATTTGCGAAGAAGACCTCAATGAATCGGACTTGTTTTTCCAGTAAATCCGACAGATGCTTGATTGAATTGAGATCTGGGGAATTTGGAGGCCAGGTCAATACCTTGAACTCAAAGCATTCCTGAACAATTTTTGCAGTATGGAAGGCACATTATCCTGCTGAAAGAAGCTGTTGCCATCAAGAAATACAGTGGAACCTTGGATTGCGAGGATAATTTGTTCTGGAAACGTGCTTGTAATCCAATGCAATCGTATATCAAAGTAACTTTCCCCATAAGAAATAATGAAAACTCAGATGATTCATTCCACAACTCTAAACTATTCATATAAAAATGATTAATACAAAATATAAAGTAAAAATAAGTAAAAGAAATTAACCTGCACATTACCTTTGAAAGGAATCGAGGCTGGTGTGAGTGAGTTTCACCCAACGGGACGACACGCGGAAGAGCGTCCTGAAGCAACTGCAGGCACCCAGAGCTGTAGCAGTTCACTGTAAAAGCGAATCCGAAAAGATCGCAGACATGCTATAAGCGCCTGCCGTCGATGGGTGATACAAGGAACATTATAAATGCGCAGGGCACATTATTACTTGGCCCCGACCCTGCCTGACTGCTGTGTCTGTGTATAGTTAGTGGCAGATCCCGCTACAATAAATAACCGTGCTGTTCCAGTTTCACGCTGAATAAAGCTGGTGTTGCTAAAGTACTGAGACTCAGCTGCGTGTTTTGGGGTGCAAGACAGGGACTCACACGTTACAACACATAGACGTGATCACAATGCTGTAGTAAACAGTATACGCTCATACAGATTTTGACTATATGAGTGAGGCACGCCGACTGAGCCAGAGAATGGGAGACGATTACCCACAATCCTGCAGCAAGAGAGAGAACAACCATCAGCTCAGTTGTGATCACGTGACGCTTGGCAACAAAGCGTATACGTACTACTTGTATGGCAAGACCTCGCTCGTTTATCAAGTCAAAATTTATTAAAAATTTTAGCTCGTCT
Source organism: Polypterus bichir lapradei (assembly GCA_026402145.1). Taxonomy (NCBI): domain Eukaryota; kingdom Metazoa; phylum Chordata; class Cladistia; order Polypteriformes; family Polypteridae; genus Polypterus; species Polypterus bichir. The sequence goes on along the minus strand of JANRMT010062846.1, from coordinate 28,988,058 downwards.
TTTTAAACACTCGAAAACCAAGTTACTCACAATCCAAGGTTCCACTGTACCATTGACATGAAGGGGTTATATTATCTGCAACAATCTTTAGGTAGGCTGTACATACCAAAGTAACACCTACAGGTGTCCCAGCAGAGCATTGTGTAGGGCATCACACTGCCTCCGCCGGCTTACCTTCTTCTCATAGTGCATCCTTCTGCCATTTCTTCCACAGGTAATGACACACATGCATTAGACTAGGCCACCTTCTTCCAATGATCTGTGGTCCAGTTCTGAACGCTCACAGGCCATTTGAAGGTGCTTTTGGTGGTTGACAGGGGACGGAATGGGCACTCTGACAGGTCTGTGGTAACGCAGCCCCGAAAACAGCAAGCTGTGATGCACTGTGTCTTTTGGCGTTTTTCTCTCATGGCCAGTTTTAAGTTTTTCAGCTGATTGAGCTACAGTAGCTCTTACGTGTGATCAGACCAGATGCCAGATCTAGTCTTTCCTCCCAACCCTCATCAATGAGCCTTGGACGCCCATGACCCTATCATCTGTACCCCGGTTGTCCTTTGTGGGACCACTTCTGGTATACTGGGAATGTCCCATAAGACCTGCCATTTTGGAGATGCTCAGACCGAGTCGTCTAGCCGTTACAGTTTGCCTCTTGTCAAAGTCACATTATGCTTGTTCACGTTTTCTTCTTCCAGCAAATCACCTTCAAAAACCGACTGCTCACTTGCTTCCTGACACATCCCAGCCCTTGACAGGGGCCATTGTAACGAGATAATCCATGTCATTCACTTCACCTGTCAGTGGTTTTAATGCTGTGGCTGATCGCCGTGTGTGTTTTCATGTCTTTAAAGATGCAACAGTTTTACTTTTCTGCAGTGCTGCATATACTTCACCACTTTAGTGCGGTGGCTCTGAGGCTAGGGATCGGAAGGTTTTCCGGTTTAAATCTTATAAATGTCAGATGTAATTCCACTCTGTTGGGCCCTTGAGCAAAGCCCTTAACCTGCAATTACTCCATCCTGGGTATGACATTAAGCTGCACCCAGCCCTGCAAGCAGGTCCTCCAACCTACAGGGAAAACTTGGGGGTTTATGGCAGGATTTGGCATTGTAAAAAAAACACCTTCCACAAACCATTCAAACTAGTGTGGCGTTGAGGTGTCACCTGTTGCCCGCCTGCACTTGGGTCCTAATTTGCGATTCTTAGGTAGTTAGGCGTTAGGTAGGACGCACTGTATTAGTGCATGCCCCTAACCTCTGTATATACGGGTTTTATTCTGCTTTTATTTTAGGGTCATTACATGTCAAATCAAACGATTTTTCAGAAATCCCTTGCACTTTGGTCTCAATAACAGGAGATGCCCTGTAAAATTATTTTGATGATACTTTCCAAGATGCAGCCAATTTTGTAAGGGGAGAAGGGTGTCAAATTAGACACATCTTTATTTTGTCATCAATTTCACAAGACCGTATCTTAAAATAAACCACCAAGCAGGCTCAAATTTTTTGTACTGGTACCTTTTTAGGTATAGTATGTAACAAAATTAAAATCCATTGTTAGATACTGTGGTAGCCAGCCCGGACACAAACAGGTGGACACGTCAATATCACCTAACACACATTTATTTAGCATATTTACAGAAGTGCACAAACCCCAAAGTCCTGGCCACAACACAATGCCTCACTTCTTCAGGCCGCCTCCACTCCTCTCCACCAAGCTCTCTTCTCTCTCGACTCTAGCCATTGTAGGAAGGGAGGCGGCCCCTTTTATGTTCCCCCGGATGTGCTCCAGGTGTGTCCCGGCAATCTTCCACCAACACGCCCCAGTGTGGCGGAAGTGCCGGCTGCATCCCCGGATGCACTCCAGGTGTCCCTACTCCTCTTCCCCCCAGCACTTCCGGGTGTGGCAGAAGTGCTGAGGTACAGGGCTCCATAGGCATAGGGGCGCCCCCTGGCGGTGACCACGGGCCCATACAGGGTTGAACTTCAAAGCTCTGTACCTATGGCCCCCAAAGGTACCAGGGCAGTCGCCCCCACATGGTCTGGGGAAGGCGCAAGCCCTCCTCTGGTCCTCCTGGGCATCCCGACTGGGTCACCAGCCCAGCCATCTCCGACAATATGTACACAAAAGGCTTTTCAAAAGGTTATAAACAAACAAGGAGCTGCATCAGGGTTTAACTAGCAGACCTCTCAAATGTGAAAAAAACATTTTGGGTCTAATTGTCAGACCAGCTTAATGCACTGTGGAAATGTCCAGACATTTTTAAAATTATTTTTCCTGTATCCTACACGGTCCCTTCTTTTTCAAAAAACAAGTTGTAACTTATGTGAATCTTTCATTTTTATTTCCCATTATAAGCAGGGGGTTAAATTCACCATTTGTCAGTAATGATAATTATCAAGTTCTTCATCACTAACTTGGGTATAGGATTAATGGAAAAAAGTAAATCACCAAAGGCACAGTAAGCACAACACATAAACAAGAGCTGCTTGATTTATCATTAAATACAACAGTAGTTACATTGAAATGTTGGTATTGCAGCAGCAGGAATGTGACCCATTTCATTTCTGTTTCAGAGTGCAGAGTATAGGGCATCTTTGTCTTTGAGATCAAGATGGTACTGCCTCTCATCCCCTGTTGTAGGTGCACTAAGCAGTGCAGTGACACACTGTAATGATGACAAATATCATGTCTAGGTGGCCAATGGAAAGACTGTGCAGGATAGTTTGGATGCATGAAACATAAACGAGTATCTGGATGTCTGATTGCACTTCACTCTGTCACTAATCACACCAAACCAACATATCCTTCAGTAGGTCAATGGTCTAATGTGATGGACGCATCCGATCCATCAGGAGTGTGATCATGAGAGGGCAGGATATGAGCTGCTTCTTCAGTGGTGAAAATTCAGAAAGCCAATTGACTGTCTTCATCAGACACCTGGCTGACTTTGAGTTTGCTACCTTCTCTAGGGATGTAATAGTGATATTCTCAAGTACTAAGTACTCTGTTGTCCATGGAGAATTGCATTCTTTGTTCAGAAACATGACAGGACATAGTCATTTGATATGAAAAAAAAGTTTTGATACTTTACTGATTGAAAACCTAATGATTACCATTATTGACACATGGTGCATTCAACCTATGTTTAGGAAGGAAAAAACATGAAAGATTTACAGTAAGGTTTTTTTTTTTTTTTTTTTTTTTTTTTTGTTTGAGAAAGAAGTGACAATGTAGAATAAATGAAAATACTTAAATTATCTCCATGTTCTGACTTGCTGTTAGGGTACTCTAATAATGAAATCCAAAATGATTTTTTTGGATTTGAAAGGTCTGCTGTTCAAACCCTGATACAGTAACTTTTTTGTTTATTGCTTTTTCAGAAAACCTATATAGTTATAGGGAGGGGGGGGGGGGGAATCAAAAGCCTGTGTTTCCAAATTGTGTTTCTAAGGCATAAACCTAGCTAAGCCAAAAACTAAAAATGTGGTTAATATTAAGGGGCTGCTTTAACCATACAGGGTCATCTGGATTTTTATTTCGTCACATACTGTAATAATGTACCAGCTTGAAAAGTCTGACACTGTTTGGTGGTTTAGTTCTTGAGCTATGGACTTGTGAAATGTGAAGGGGGAAAAATGAGGCCAGATAAAGTAGATTCCACATCCCCTCAGTAAACTGGCTGTATCTCGAAAAGTGTCAGTGTATCTTACATCAAAAATGTTTTACAGGGCGTCTCCTGACTAACATGGGTACACCTGGTAATTTTTTCAGGCTGTTTTGAGTCCATGGTGCATATTTGCAAACGTGGGCAGACCTCAGAGCCTACCAAACAGAAAGTGAATTGAATATAAAAGGGTCTGCACTTTGCCAGTGCCACTCAATGTCAGGCTTTTGAGGCTTTTTTTCAAACAGGTGACAAATGCTTTCAGTTGGTTCCACTGGCTGTTTTATGCCTCCCCTGTCATTACAAGCAGCACAAGACATTTCTCCTTTAATGAAAATTTAAAAACTTACCTGAATCACAGTCAGCTGTACTATGACATCTCCAGGGAACAATTCTGCTGCATGAACTCCATGAAGAATTATGTAAAAGCTGTAGGATGCTGAACTGTGGGAAGCTTGCACCTTGAGGGCGAAGGTGAGGGCAAGACGAATACTGAAGTGTGAGAGGAGATCATCGTTAATGGGGCAGAGCGCCTGGTGAATACCTGAAGATGGTACTGTAGAGTAGCTGTAGGTCTTCTGGGTTGACTCTTGATGCCTCATCTTTAATCACAAGTCTAAAGTGTGAGTGTGGACCTCCAAGTGGGTGGGAGGGCCAAAGGATCGAATCAGTAGCTGTGAACATAAGAGTGGGAGTAGTGTGTTATATGACAGACTAGTGAGGCAGACATCTCACTGGACAACATGTGTTAAAATGCATTTAGAGGTCTGTGGCAGAGCACAGTTTTAAATGAAGACAGAGCGCTCAGGCTCCAGGTGGGCTTTGGGGGGTGTGCTGTAGTGTGCATGAACAGCCTGGGTTATTGGTGAGGGAAATAACGAGTCCACATTCACGTGCAGACATACGCAGTTCTGCCGATTTCCCCATTAACACCCATGGGTATGTAATCGGGCACCCATCCCTGCTAAAGTATAAAAGGAGTCTGAATGGGACGAAGAGGAGGAAATGAAAGGAGAAAGGTGTTACGTGGCGTGTTTGGGGGTCCATGGCCAGAATAGAAAGAAAGGTGGTTTATTTTTGGTTTCAAATCAGTGGTGCTTTGTTTTAACAGCAGATGTGAACATGAAAACCAAGTGGGTGTGGTGCTAATGGAGCCACTGGCAGGCAGTTAAGGATGTCTGAATTGGTGATCCAGCGCACCTTCACCTGTTAAGGCTGGAGATTTGTACAGGCAGAGTGAGGTCAGTGTGGTCCGCTTTGAATTGGATAGGGAAAGAGATGGAGGGAGCGAGCGTGAGCTCCAGAGGGTGGAATCACGGTGTTAAGGAGAAACTGAGAGATGACTAGATGGGGTGTGAAGAGGAAAGGAATGGAATGCAGAGGAGACGGAATGAAGAAAGAAGATGCTGGTAGTGGGGCGGTAACTTTGGCAAAGAGGGAGTTTGAGTAGAGAGCAGAGTTGAACGTGTCCTGCTGCAGCGAGAGGCAGGAGAGACCTGATTAATGTTGCAGACCATAGGTGAGGTGGTAGAAGAACAGTTGAAGGGCCCAAGGCCCTGAAAGATGGGTGTAGTTGCTGACTGGGAGCAGGATGGATACATTGATCTTTGGAGGAGGGATTGCAGTCTTATGCAAGTAAGTGGTACATAATGATGGCATTGACAGCACGAGCACAGATTCACAAGGAAGCTTCCATGGTATGTGATGGGGCCTGTGGATGGATGGAGTCCATGGAAACGCTTTGTGATATTGCTGCTGTACGACCTGGACTAAAAAATTCAAAAACAAATCCAAAATTCAAAATTCAAAAACAAATCCATTAAAAAGATGGTTGAAATACCGGCAGAAAAAGTCCTTTTTAAAAGCCAAGTGCCTTCTCTTTTACAGTATCTGGCGGATCCTCTGCTTATCGCTTACAGGCCTTGCAGCAGAGGAATCGCCCTATCAGCTCCCACACTGGACCTTGATTTGGGTCTCCACCAGCCAGGGCGCTCACTCTGGGGCTCACCTCCCAAGCTTCCTTGACCCCCCACTGCCTTCTTGATCTTACACGGTGAGCCATTCACCTTCCAGGTTGCTGCTGCTCCTCGGACCTGCTCAGCTGGCACAACCTCTTCCAACTTGCCCCCCACACTGAGTGTCGGCCACACACTCCTCCTTCAGTGCCTGCTTTCTCTCTCACAAGCCCGCTCCCATCTGCTCACTCACTCCTGCACCGGCTCTTTTCTCCTCCTGCCTCCTTCCTTTAACCTCCCTTCACTCTTTTTCTTTATTTCTTTTCCCCCTGGCACTCGTGCTTCTCCCTTTTAAAAAGGAGATGTGGCACAGGTGTGATGATTAGCAACTCCCGGCATCAATTACGGCCACTGGTGATTCTGCACCTGAGCACTTAAGTGCAGGACCACCTACGTCGTGCATGTGAACTGCTCTCGCCACACTACTACGCCCCCCCTCCCTAAAGCCGCGAGTGTGGCGATTATTTATTCAAAATGCTAATCAGCCGTGGACCTCATTTCACTGCACATGAGGACACAGCTGGAATAGAAAGTTTTTCTTCACACAGAGGAATCCTACATTCGAGACACATGGAATAAGACACCAAGCAATGTGGTAGACAGTAGGACTTTAGGGAATTTTAAAACTCGACCTGATGTTATTTTAGAAGAATTAAGTGTTCTAATGTTCCCTGCTCATCCTTGGGAATGACTGTCAGTGATTTGGGATAGGGCAGCACGGTGGCGCAGTGGGTAGCGCTGCTGCCTCGCAGTTAGGAGACCCAGGTTCGCTTCCTGGGTCCTCCCTGCGTGGAGTTTGCATGTTCTCCCCATGTCTGCGTGGGTTTCCTCTGGGTGCTCCGGTTTCCTCCCACAGTCCAAAGACATGCAGGTTAGGTACATTGGCGATTCTAAATTGTCCTTAGTGTGTGCTTGGTGTGTGGGTGTGTGTGTGTGTGCGCGCCCTGTGTTGGCTGGGATTGGCTCCAGCAGACCCTGTGACCCTGTAGTTAGGATATAGCAGGTTGGATAATGGATGGATGGATGATTTGGGATAATAGGAATAGGGCAGCTAGGGCACGTGGGTGCCACAAAGAAGAGCAGGTCAAGATGGGGCCTAGCATTTAGATTTGAGCTTGTAAAGCACTTTAAGTGACATCCTATGTATGAAAATGTGCTATAGAAGTAAATGGGGATGTTGCTGTTCTTGAGGGGCTTCTCCCTTCCTTTCTGCTGCAGGTTCTCCTGTCTGTGTCTGTTACATGGCTTTGTTGGTTATGCAGCACTCATGGTTAAGGGTTTGGAGATATAATAGGAGTGTTCCTCAAGCACTTCAGAGTTTCACTTTGCTATAGCCGCTTTCTACAGCTCCCCTTGTTTCAGTGATCTTACTTAGCGTGCTGCCATTTTCACCTTCTCTTTGTTTTTGTGATTTCAGAATTGCTCAGTGGTTTTGGCCCAGTTTGAATTCTGCCTTTTGTTCTGTGTTTTCCACTTCTGTTTCTCAGTACCTGTTTGAGTTGTGCACTATTCTGTTTTTATAACAGACTTACAGTGAATTATGTATCTGAATGTATCTGCTTCTTCAAGAGCTCGTCCATATATGTGTGTAGCGAGCCAGTGTGTGCCTGACACCCCTTGGCACATTTCATCAATTGAAGAAAATTGCTGTCTCAGTTTGGATGAGTGCCAGTGTGTCAGGTTGGTTTAAAAAAAAGACATCATGTCAGTCTGACACATTTTTATTTCAGCAATTTCAACAGGCTGTTTGCATTAAATGGACACCATCTATCAAATCAGTGCTTTCAAACAGGTCAGCAGGATATAAGAAGTGATAGATGGCGTTCTGCGCATGTGGATGGACCAGTTACCGTCCTGATAGCCTTGGATGGTCAGCACACATTCTCATTTCAACCAAGGCTTGTGTGGTGTGATGGTCATCTCCTGTGTTACACAGTCTTGAGTAGACGTTCGCTTGGCTGAAAATGTAGGGTTTTTTTTTTTTTTGTTTTTGTTTAAGAGAAATGTTCAGTTCACACTGTACACTATACACTTAGGGACAATTTACCCTAAGCACAAAGCAAAGACAGCACAGTCATGGTCAAGGGACATCTCTGTGAATGTCCTTGAGCTGCCCAGCCGGAGCCCCAACTCGAACCCACTCGGATAGCTCTGGAGACACCTGGAAGTAGCTGTCCACTGAGGGTCTCCATCTAACCTGACAAAGCTTGAGAGGATCTGCAGAGATGAATGGCAGAAATTCCCCAGAGATGATGCCAAAGAGAGAAGATGAGCTCAGTATTTCCCTTGAAAAACAAAAAGAAACACGAGAAAGACCAGCACAACCTTTCAGCATGGAGTCCATGTAGAAAATGAGTGATCGCAGGTGCCAGTTCCCGTCATGTTCTGGACTCCGTCATGTCCTTGCAGCTCAGATGTTAACTAGAAGTGTAAAAACAGACAAAAAGAATATCCAGCCCAGCATCAGAGGAGCAGAAAACCTAACTGGCCAAGCAGTCCTTGGGATGGATGAGATCATGTAGGAGAAACTGCAGCACAAGTGTTAGTTAGGGTCTTACACTAACAAAGACTTACAGAAAATGAAAACCCTTTGTTTTTTTTTGTGTTTTTTTTTAATAAATGTTTTGCACAACATTTTTCTAGAGTCACCGTCATGAACTTTGCCATTGTGTGTAAGGTTATAGTGAGTTTTCTTTGAAATAATGAATCTTGCAGTACACATAACAAGTAGTTTATTTAAAAATTACACAGCTGAAAAACAAACAATCTTGGAAGTGCCAGCCATTCAGCTCTCACCGACCTTGGACCTTTCCTTTGTTTTGTACATTTCTGGTCTTCTCCTTGGTCTGGTACCTCACACATTGGGACCATCCATCGCTGAGCGGTGACTCAAGGATGCATTCATACAAAACCTTTAAGAGCTTTGGTTTGTAAAAGGCGGACTCCGCTATAGTTTCTCCTGTGTTGTTAATCCTCTATAACATCTGGACCACCCGTCTTTATTTCTGTAGCTTAGTTCCATGCAATGCATTTACATAAGAGAAAAACAGAAATGGTGACAAGAGCAGAAGATGGCAGTGAAAGTTCATTTGCTGTGCTGTTTCTTTTTAATCGTTCACTCGACTGACTTCTGTATGTCTAATTTGCCCACACTGGCATCCCTCAGATGGTGGGGTTCAAGCAACTAAGGGAAGGCACAACTAAATAATAAAAACTCTAAAGCCTGATGAGGATACACACAAGCTTCAAGCTACAGTGGTCTAGAACACAAATGTGATGAGTTTCACACCCTCTTGACTATACAGGTGCTCTGCTCTTATCTTCTGCCTTAGAGCCCATGGGGTCCTAAGTCTGATTTTTGCAATGGCATGTTTTCTTTGTGGGGTCTCCACTTCCAGCTATGTTATTCAAGCAGGCTCCTCGGCTGCAGATGGGCACAAATGTATTTCTTTCAGCAGTGACTATTCATTAAACATGGCTTAGAAATCACAGGTAGGCCTGTGGCTGAGATATTAAATAATGTAACCAAAGAGCTACTGTATGCAAAAGAGCAGCTCTTGCAGCAAATATGGCTGATGGGTCACTTAGCAAATGAACCTCTTAGAAATTGGAATGAATTTGCCTGGTCGCATCTTCTGATGTAAAATTCCAGTTGTTTGTGAACAGGACTCGGTCACAATGAACATCCATTGATCCTTCTTTGGGAAACGTTTGTAAGACATAAGCGTAAGGCCAGTGAAGACCAGCAGAATGCCAGATGGGAAACAATCTGCATTCACTGATGTCTCCCACCAAGTCACTCTTTGTCTTAAATTGCAGTTATGTCTGACGCTGAAATTAGGTTGGAAATTGTCCATCACAATTTACAAAGCTGCTAATTTAGGTTTCTTTGTTGGCAGCTCATACCGTTTGCTATCTGGTATCCAGAGACTCCAGGTACTCCAGGGCAGTGTCATAGCAGAACCGATACTGCTCCTGAAAGAAGACAAAGACACACACACACACGTTATTCAACTGCAAGAAAATCAACTGCCATTTTCTTGGTGTATCTACGATAGCCAGTTCACCTTCAGATAAGAGCTTTGTGCATCTTCTCTGTGCTGTTAAAAAAAAAAAAAACTCACAAATTTACTGAAAATCAATATCTCGCCATGTATATTAAAGGGCTATAAAAAAAGGAATATATGATTGACTTCAGAGTAAATTGTAGGTGAAAAAGAATCCTCGTCAGTTTGCTTTTTGAGTGATTTAAATATCTCTATTGGTTGTAAGGTTACTTGACATTTTGTGAAGGATTCCAAGTGCTACAAATGGTGATAGCAGCCGTCTTTGAATTGGGGGTAGGGGGGAGAAAAAAAAATGTGGTCATCATTCAACCATACAAATAAATAGAAAAAGTTTCACAATTTCTGAAATGTATGCAGCAATGACTTTTTAAAAAATTGGGCGAATCTTGATGGAACGACCCAATAAGCAAAACAGGATTCAGAGTACTTTACTTACTTACACGAAAGCCCACTTGGAGTTTGCACAAAGGCACCCAAAGGACTCTCATAACGTGAAAAACAAGATTATCTGGTCTGATGACCCAAGACTGAACTGTTTGTAGCTTCAGTTCTGTGCTTCGCATCTGGAGAAAACCAGGCACCACTCATCACCTACACAATATCATTCCAACAGTGAAGCATGGTGGGGACTAGGAGACTAGTCAGGGTCAAGGTGAAAACTTAGCAGAGCAAAAAACAGAGAGAACCTTCATGAAAACCTACTACAGAGCACCATGGACCACAGAGCTGGTTCAATGTTCGCACTGCAACAAGACCATTTACCCCAAGCACAAAGCAAAGACAGCACAGTCGTGGTCAAGGGACATCTCTGTGAATGTCCTTGAACTGCCCAGCTGGAGCCCCAACTTGAACCCACTCGGATAACTCTGGAGAGACTTGGAAGTAGCTGTCCACTGAGGGTCTCCATCTAAGCTGACAGAGCTTGAGAGGATCTGCAGAGAAGAATGGCAGACATTCCCCAGAGATGATGCCAAAGAGAGAAGATGGGTTCAGTACTTAATATTGAAGCAAAAACAAAAAAATGCTCAGCAGTGCAACAATTATATTCAAAATGATATCACCCAACAATTAAACAGGCAGTCATGTCGTTTCAATGTACTTAATTTATAAACAGTTCCATGTATTGGTTTATAATATCCAGGAAAAGAACCAGAGGTGGAGAGGAGACGTCAACTTCATTACGCTGTACATCCAGAGGTATTCGATCCTGAGTGGGTAGGGACAAGAGAGGCCTCTGGAATTTCAAAGTTGTTTGGAGCTAGTGAAGATGGCAACCACAAAGTCGAACAGCCCACGTGTTTTGGGACCAACTGTCCCTTCTTTGGGGCTATAGGATTTCTAGTGATCCATATTTTGTTCTCTTCAAGAAAGACAAGAGGAAAGCACACTGGCTTGGGCGCCGTCATAGTGTACCACATGAGCCACCTGTCTTCCCAGTTGTGTCATTCATCTGCATGGATCCTTCTTATAGGATGTGGAGGCCTACCTGTGATTACACTTATATGCCAAAAACATGGAGGCGCCTTATATTCAACGAATCAAGTTACAAGGACTTATACATTTTTTGTATTTCTTAGATTAAAAATCTAGGTTATACGAGGGCTCTCTTGATAGTACATTCTTTGAAAGTAATTTAATTACAAAAATAAGAGAAAAATAAAAGTGCAGGACCTACCAGTGACTCCACCATGTTGGGTTTGGAATTCCGTAATGTTTTCACAGCATAGAAGACATCCACCATATTTTGATACTGAATCATTTCAAGTATCATAGTACAAGCGCAGAAGGTCCCACTCCGTCCTCCACCATTGCTGACAGAAAAAAGAAACTGTCATTAATACAATCGTCCCTTTAAGAACTGTGGAAATGTAAGTAATGGTCACCTGATTAGGCCTCCAGAAGGGTACGGTGATTCAAATTCTTAACAGTGTAAATTTTGCGTCAGGGCCTGCTTTTAGAAGTATTGTTCTTCATTCCTGGACCTAGACGTACCACTGGTCCTCTAGGTGACCCTGAAAGTGCTGCCTTGCTGCTCCTTCTTATGCTTTTATGTTTAATAAGACACAGTAAATGTGCCAGTTAAATTATTGTAATCTCAAGCAGCACACATAAAGCAAGTAATGATAGATGATGTCCATAACGTTTGGGACAAAGGCACATTTTCCCTTGATTTTTTTCCCCCTCTGCTCCACAGTTTAAAATTACAAGTCAGACAATTCAGATGTGATTGAAGTGCACATTACAGACTTTCATTTAAGGGGATTTGCACATATTTTGGTCACACCATATAGAAATGACGACACTTTGTCTACAGAGTCCTCCCATTTCAGGGCACCGTAATGTTTCAGAGAATTGGTGTCACAGGTGTTTGTGATTCCTGGGGTTGGCTTTTAGCTGAATTTACATAAACAACACTCGGCAATATATCAAACCAAAGTAACATACACCGCGGCTCATGTCGGGTTATGCCCTAGTTGTTTTAAATATCACAGTAATGGATTCTGCTGTTACTGTGTTCTGATGTCTTAAGCTTCTCCGGTAACAGCTAAACTGACAAAACAGTAGCAGGATGGAGTGCAGACAACTCAGGTCTGTCTCCTTTAGCTCTGAAGCAGGGAGTGTGCTTGTCTAGGTTGTATTCCTTTTGATGACAAATTAAATCTATTATATTTTATGTCTTAGTAAACATTTGTTGAACAAATACCACTTAGTCCTGTTTTGGTGATGCTATGATCACCGTCTGATGTTAAACCTGCGTGATGCTCAGTAAGAAGTCCTTTCTGCTGTGGGTTATAATTCATGCTTCATCATTTTGGTCTGGTACATTGTAAATGATTTTGACATTGCACACTATACAATAATTATAAATAGCTTTTTACTTCATTTTTGGGCAATACTGGTTAGGACTGGGCAGTAATGTGTTTTACCTTTAGATGTTGTACTGCGTGCACCGTCACTCCACGTAAAACCAAACTATTTGCAAACAGTAGAGCTAATGCTACCTGTCCTAATAATTTCCTCTCCTGACCCTCATTACCTCCAAGCAATGTGGCCAAGTCCATATAAGATGCAAATAATTGTGGACAATCAAATAAAATTGCAGAATCTCCTGATATTGGCTTTTGCATATTTATTTTAATTAAATATCAAATCAAATCAAAAATTCAATATGTTTCCCAGTCCTAATACTAGTACATGAGCCAGAGTACAAAGTCTAATTTACTGTGTATCTCTACTGACGCTATTATGCTGTCAGGATGAAGAGTCAAATCACTCTGTCTGACTGCCCAGCTCTACTACAGCATGTAAAATTTTCATCTCTGCCGACTTTTGTGTTTATTTTAAATAGAGTCTATTTAAATAGAAAAGGCACACCATGTACTACTGCATAGTGTACAGGAAGTGCCTTCTACAGCTGTTATTTGTCTGCTAGGCTACTGACGGAGCAGAAAATCTTTTTAAATGACTGTGCACAACAACCCACTTTAGTTCAACCAATTTGGGCAAAATCCATCGAAATGGGGTAAAACTACTTACAGACAGTGGACAATGGTCCTTCCATTGCTGCACTCTCTCTGCCACTTGTCCGTTTGTGACAGCAGATTCAGGAAGGACTTCTTAGAATCTGGAATTTCTCGGTAGGCTGACCATCTCAGGTACTGGAAATGCCGCACTACCAGTTGACCTTCTTGTAACTAGCAGGACAAGAAGACAGATCAGAACAAATATAAACAGATTTACTCAAAATCACAAAAAACAGATTTTAATTGAATTGTAAGAAAAGAAAAAATATTAAGTAGGAGAAAACTTGCTACAACCACATTTTCTTAAGAACATGAGAAATTTGACAAAAAAGAGAAGACCATTCAGTCCATGAAGCTTGTTTGTTTAATGTAGGTGGAGAACGGGCATCCCAGAGGAGACAGGGAAATATGCCTTACCCGTACGGGAGGCCAGAGCAACAACAAAAGCATATTGGCCGACGGAACGGAGGAATAACTTTGTGTCCAGCCGACAGGAAATAATAGACAGACCAGCAATAGCCGGGAATTGTGAGTTGTTCTCGTGTGGGAATCCAGTCGGGATACCTGCAGGGATTCTTGGAAATTGGAGTGCAGAAGTGCAGCCTTATCAGGGTTTCTACATATTGATAGAGGGTGTTGTTGGGGGAGGACCACCATACTTTTCGTATGGCCCGGAAGTGTTTCCCAGAGGCTATGACGTGGCACTGGAAACACTCCCTGTTCAGGCATAAAAGGGAGCCCGCTGCCACACATGGACGAGTCAGAGTTGGGAGGCAGCGGGCAACACTCAGCAGAAGAGAGTGAAGGAGGAAGAATTAATGATTTATTATTCATTTATGTGTGGTGTATTGCTGGGTCTGTGGTTTGGGGCTCTCTGGCTCCTCCTTGTGGTCACAGTAGCTAATAGCTAAACTGCTCCAATATCTCATCCACATTCTTCTGTAAGATTGTCAAGGTCTCTGCTTCAACTCCATGCCTCAGCACTTTGTTTCAGATTCCCACAACCCATTGAGTAAGGAAGTGCTTCCCAGCGTTAGTCTTAAAGGGTCTTCCTGTTTAATTTCCACTGGTGTCCTCGAGTATGTAAGTTACCCTTAAGCTGAAAGGATATTGCTGGATCTACTTTATTGATACCTTTGAGAAATTTGAAAACCTGGATTAGGTCCCCATGCAGTTTCTTCTGCTCGAAGTTTTAAGTCCTGGGATGCACTTCGTTGGTCTCCTCTTCACAGCTTCAAGTGCTACTCAGTCTTTCTTGTGGTTTGGTGGCCAGAGCTACTCACAATACTCCAGATATGGTCTCCCTAGTGCTTTATATAGTCCAAGATTAACATTCCTCAATTTATATTGAACTGTTTCTACAGCTCATACAGCTGATTTGCATACAAAAGATCTGTGTAGTGCACTGTAGCATGACTAGGCTTGGAACGTTTTATTTTCTACATATATTATATAGTTTAGATTTTCATTCTGAAGAAGCTGATTTTAGGCCATGCAGTGTTGCAGTAGTAAATGTGTTAAATGGCTCATGGCTCTAAGAGTCCTAGCCTGTTCACCATCTATGCATGTTCTCCTGCTGTCCACATGGATTTTTATTCAGATACTCTAGTTTTAAAATCACATCCTACAAATGTGGTAGGTTAAATGGTAACTGTAAATTGGCCTAGTGTGAAAGAGGGAGGCTTGTGGTGGTCTGGCTCTATCTCCTCATGAACCTAAAAGTTGGATTAGATGAGTCCTACAAATCGGTGGATGGATGGATGATTATTAATGAATTATTACACAGACAGATACTACGGGGTATTTATAATTTCAAAATGACATTCTAATGTGCAATAAAATGGAAAGTGTCTGATGCTAGGATATTTTTAAGTTTATCCAATGCACCAGTTTTTCTTTTTGATTTATTTTAGACACGTCTTGTTATGGTTAATTATTTTGTTACATTCAAGTTTGATTTGTTAAGTGCCTTGTAATAATACTTGATGTGAAAGGTCCTAAATAAAATAAGAAGTTAATACTTAGGATATCAGGTGCAGCTATTAATAAACCACAGCAAGTTTTAATAATTTCTAGATCTTCTAACCCATTTACAGAAAGAGAAGGAATGTTGGCACCACAAAGGCTGCCAAGTCTCAACTGTGACTTAGAGTTAAAATGGCAGACAACAGTGAATTTAAATTAGGCATTACTTGTTGCATGCATCATTTGTGATGCTTGTTTGCACTATTTACAGCAAATAAAATTTATCAGAAAATTAAAACAATGCCACAGGTAAGTCAGTACTCTGTCTTAAAATGTGTCAGTCTACCAGGTCACAAGTCTGATGTCCTTGATCCGTGTCAGAGTCATGCTGCTAGGCAGGAGGCAGCCTTGGATGAGGTGCCAATCCATTGCAGGACTGTAGGGTATGGGAGGAAAAGAAATACAGAAATTATTTAGGTAAAATAACTAAAAGGCCTGCATCTACCAGAGTATGCCGTTTCTTAGACATTCAGCTCTGATTTTGTTCAGTATTATAGAATTTCACTGGATGATATGAATAAAGGGCAGCTGATGGAACAATCTTTATGGATGACACTGCAGTTGTGACCCGCTGGGCTGGCTACTTTGAGCAGCTGTTTAAAGCTGATCCTCCGGCTAGGATGTTGGATATCTCTGGCTCCACGGTTCTTGAGGCTGATCCTCCAATTAGCTGTGAACCACCCAGTCTCACTGAGATTGCACAGGTGGTGAACCAGTGAAAGGTGGGGAAGGCTGCAGAGATCTGTGGTATCTGGGGTGAACTTCTCCAGGCTGGTGGTAAGCCTGTACTCCTGGCATTGTAAGTAATCTTTACTTCTATTTGGGAGACGGGCATCATCCCAACTGACTGAAAAATGGGACTTGTCGTCCCTATCTGGAAAGGGAAGGGTGATCTCCTGGAGTGCAGCAACTACAGGGGGGTAACACTGCTCTCGGTGCTGAGTGAGATCCTTGCTAGGGTCATCATCAGTAGGATCCGTGATCACTTGCTCACCTACCAGTGACTGGAGCAGTCTGGTTTTACACCTAAGAGGTCTACCATCGACTGCATCCTGGCACTGATCGTTCTCATCGAGCGCACACATGAGTATCGGCAAAGTTTCTTTGCAGCGTTTTTTGATTTTCATAAAGCACTTGACTCAGTTGTTTGAGCTGCCCTGTGAGACATCCTGAGACTTTGTGGGATCCCCCAAAGTTGCTGGATATCATGGTCTGCCTGTGCATTGGTACTGTGAGTGCCGTGCACAGTGGAATCAGAACCTCTGTGTTATTCCCAATTGATTCTGGGATTCATCAGGGGTGTGTTCTGATCCTACTCTGTTCAATTAATGAATGGACTGGGTGTTGGGCAGGGTCGTGGGATCCAGCGGCTGTGGGGCATCTGTTGGTGAAGAAAGATTCACGGATCTTGACTTTGCCGATGGTGACAATGCTGTGACCTTTGCGGAGTCAATGGATGTCTGATATTGTGGATCTTGAGAGACTAAGTGACAAGTCAGAGTATCTGGGCTTGCGAGTGTCCTGGATCAAAACCAAGATCCAGGCCTTTAATGACCTCTTGGGCACCGCCATCAGTAGTGTGTCTGTCTGTGGAGAGAGTGTCGACCTTGTCGAGAGGTTTACTTACCGCGCCAACGACATTCATGTCTCTGGTGACTCTTCCTATGAAGTCAATAAATGGATTGGGAGAATATGGGGGGGCCATGAGGTCACTGGAAAGGGGTGTGTGGCTCTCTCGATATCTGTGCAAAAGGACGAAGGTTCCAGTCTTTAGAGTCCTGGTGCTTCATGTTTTGCTATATGGCTGTGAGACATGGATGCTATCCAGTGACCTGAGACGAAGACCGGACTCCTTCCATACTGTGTCTCCCCAGAGAATCCTTGGGTACCGCTGGTTGGACTTTGTGTCGAATGAGCGGTGGCTCATGGGGTCCCAAATAAGGCACATTACCTGCATTGTGAGGGAGTGTCAGTTGCGGCACTATGGCCGTGTGGTGTTATTCATTGTTGAGGACCAGAGCGACTGGACCAGACCAAGGGGACACACCCTTGGCTGCGGCAGATAGATGGGCATTACTGGAGGGTGGGACTGGACCGTCTGTCTTCTGGGTGGTTGCCAACCAGGATCTTGAGCTGTTTCATTGTGTGGTGAGTGTGGTAAAGTGCTGTACCAGTGCATGCTCCCTGACCTGATATAAATAAATATGATTATTGCAGAAAAACTAATGAAAAAAGAATGTGGTTCTATTGGATATTTTGATGTCCCATTGCAGGAGTAGATTGCAGTTGTCCCAAGCTTGATTATTTTTTGCTTGCTTTTTATGACTTCCAGTTTGTCTTAATCACCTTAATAAAAGGACAAGTATCTGTGTGTCCTCCCAGTTGCTATGCGTCTGTTGTTTGCCACTTGTTGTGGGTTTTGTGAAAGCAGGGCTAATGTTTGTGATGTAGCAAGTATTGGAATGAAAAATGCATAACTACATGCATTACAAAATACATTCTAATAAATGGTGGGCTGCAAGTGTTAATGCCCAAGTCTATGCTGATTACTTAGATTTCAACCCGTCTTAGACAGGTAGCACAGCTAGTTTTTCATATAATAGTCTAAGGAAATTATATAATGGACACCTAGTTCATGTGCTGTGAACTTCTCTGGATTGGAATATATAATCCAAAGTACATTTCAGTTAGTTTAAGTGTCTTTGTATGACATTTAGAAAATAATAAGACTGTATATTTTTTTTTTTTATTTCCCTGCTTTGTAATCCCTACTTTGTTGAAGTATACACAGTATGCATAAAATCTAAATACAACAGCAGAATTTTGCTGAGGAACCCTTTGAATTGCTGTTGTCATTTATTGTTCCAACCTGCTTTCTTTGCCTTTATGTTTGCAATTCATGAACACCACTATATAGGCACATCTGCCATTAGCTCCATTCCTCAGTCCCTTTAAGATATACCATGTATGCAGCTTTTGATTATTATTGCTAAACTACTACTGTCATATCACAAAAATGAGCTACGTCTGAAGGTGACAATGAGAACCTACCCTGGTAGTGTTCTGAATCCGGAAGAGACGTGTAATGACATCGTCATCGGCTGAGCGTGACAGGAACTCAATCTGTATGGGTCCATACTGTTGCAGGCCTGGCTCTGGCCAGTACTGCAGGCAGGGCTGAGGAGAAAGAGAAGGAGAAAAGTGAGATTAGCAAAGTTGGAGATTTCAGCCAATATGCCTTGTAGCAGCCGTGCAGATCTGTAGTGACTGGGAGCGCACCCCAGATGAAGACGTATTCCAGCCGAGACAAAATCACCAGAGCAATCAGGCACTTGACAAGAACATAAAAAAAGAAAACAAATAACTGTAATCCAATGGGTGAAAGAATTTGTCGGAACACTTCAGCCCTCAACTGGATTACAAACAGACATCGCGATAAACACTCCTGGTATCTTATGGCTTATTTTTCTTGTTCCACCCAGCAACCCCTGTAGCAAATCTGAAGCTGTCCAATGACATAGTATTCCTGGGGTTACTGGGAATTTCAATTTATTTAAGTAGCCCTGCTACAGCATAAAGAACCTCAGGGGTGTTTGATAAAGTGAGGGTGGGCTAGTAGGCTATATGCACACGGTAGAGCTGACGCACTTCTGGTGAAATCTCAGCCAGCTCAGTCACATCTGTTTCCATACTGCAGTTATGATTTTTGTTTAATGACGAGAATGTCTGAGAAAAAGAAGTTTAAGTTTCAGCATACAGATAGCTACAGCTAAACATTGTTGTGAACCTTTATGTCAAGCATCCACAAATTACAACAAGGAACTTAGTTTTCATACATTTCCCTCTGATCTGGAAACCCGATGTAAATGGATTATTACTATCTGAAGAGGGAGCTTTATGGTTAGTTCCCATACCCAAGTTTGTAGCCAGCATTTTAAAAAAAGAGGACTTTCACAAGCCAAGGTCTAAAATATAGGGCGACGACTGTTGAAGAAGTGTGGGGTCCTGTATTGACTGAGTGTTTCATTTTCATGACCGGGGTTTGGGAGAGGAGAAAGCGACCGACGGAGGATGACACACCAGGCAAGCAAGTGGATGATAAAATTCTCGAGGAACATGACTGGATCTTTTTACATTTTTGGCAGGAAGATAGATATTAAAAAGGACTGCACCTTTGCATGATGTCTGGACCCTGGTTTGACCCTTGACTGGAATGTGTTGATGAAGTTCTCCTTATGTTCTTACCACAGACAATAAGTCAAACGGTGGCTTCGGCTTGCCTGTGCCAGTGTAGTTGTGTTTGAGTAAGTATGGGTTACTGGGTTGCCTAGGATTGCTTGTAAAGGTAACTGTGGCCAGGGCCTGAATTGTTAGGAGGCATCCAGGGCTGAGGTGACGGGTAATAAATCCTGGACAGAATGTCAATAATGGAACATTATAGTTCTGAGAATGAACTGGTAATAGATGGACAGTGAGGGCTGTTAAAGGAGTTCTAGTAGGATGACCTCCGGAGTCCCTGTAGCTCTGGTCTCCAGAGTCAGGCCCACTGTCCATTATAAAATGTTACTAGGGGGCTTTGCCCCTGCTCACTTTGCTCGCCAAAAGGCCTGTGCTACGCACCAGCCACTTCGTGTCTCTGCCGCTCGCGTATGTGGATTTCACTTTCACCAAACAGTAAATCTTTTAATTCTCGCAGATACGCCTCTTCTGTGGGAAGAAACACTACTTTTCCCTGATAGCAACACAAATTAGACGATCTACAAGTCTCTCACTTAAAGTTTTAATCCGAACAATATATTCAATATCTTTTCGCTGTTCCGTTATTTCACCGAGTAATAATTTCCATTTGTTTGCGCAAATGTGATGTTTACTATCATTTTTTTGAGACTTTGGAATTTTAGTACTTTCATTATCTCTAACCTGCTCTGCATGTGTATTGCGCCAACGTTTTTGAATTCTTTACAACGTTCTACTTTATCATCTACTCTTTGTCTTTTATTTCAGGCCCTGGGCGTGGTTAAATCACTTGGCACAAACTCTTGTCTTGCGGGACATGAAAGTATCTCTCTGAAAAAGTCATGTCTCATCCCAGGATTTTTTTATTATAATAGACAGATATCCTGCTGTTGCCATTTGTCAGCTTACAGGATGAACAACATCTTGTCATGTATCTTACTCTGTTATTTCCTTACTAATTTATCCCCAGAACACTCTTTTGGGAGAGAATTGAGACGTCTGCATATTCTGTAGAAATTATAACTTCATTCTTCACCTGCGGAAATAGCCTCACACTCTTTTTATTTTTTATTCAGTAGATATGTACCATACAAGTAAAATTCCACTTCCAGAATCCATGTCAGGCAGCAGGGATGTACGAACCCAGCTGAGCTTGCTTCACTGCTTTAATGTTTGTGAATTTCACCAGACTTGCTATCGCTGTCATTATCTGATCTGTGCTACATGGTGAGAAGTATACTGTACTTAGTGCAGCAATGAAGACACAATATACAATAAAGCTATATAAAACAACTAAGTATTTTAATAATAATCTTATTATTTTCAGCCAATGCACTCCTTATATGAAAATACTGTGATTTTTCTCATTTTTAAAATAATTGTGGGATGCAAATCTGGCTGGAATAATGATTTGGTACTGACGTCAGGCGTGGATGTATGCACGATAATTCATGCAAGCAGGTAGGTAAGTGCTGTAAAGTGTAAGGTGCAGTAAACTTACGGTATGCATGCGTGGAAGTTCTGTGAATGCACGACATAAATCATGCAGGTAGCACAGATTGGGTGCTGACATCCTGTCCAGCATTGACTGCTGTAACTCTGTGATGTCACACTGGCCTCACAGAGCATCATGGGACACGGAGTAAAAAAAATTGCCTAAGCCTATGGTACTGCAAATGTTAAGAGAACACTTTAGTGAACAAGGTCATTGATGAAGCCAGCAAATTCTTTGTGAAAAACACTTTGGCAAATTTCACTGCTCAGTACTATCAGGTAGCAAGCAAGAAGTCACTTAACTGGCCTGTGCTTCAATTGCTAAAATCATTCTGTTCTGATTTTGAGATATTTGGGGCAAATATTTACAATCTTATTTGTCGTGGTAATCACAAATAACTGCCTGCCCAACTAACACAGTCCATTATGCTTCCATTGTTTCACATCCTCAGATTTTCTTCATAGGTAGGAGATCTGTCGTCTTTTTGTTCTCTTGTGTTGTATTATTCATTCATATCTCCACAACATCCCCCTTAAATGGGGACCCATATTATTTAATTCTGTGCCGACAAATTGGTGCCAATGGAAATTTAAAGAATTGCATAATTTATTTGTACTGTCATGCACAGATGCACTTTGTTAGTCTCACAAATATAATGGAGACGTATAACTAGAGAACACACAAGTGTAGCACTCTTTAAGTAAATGGGGATGTGACAGAGGTGGCATTTCCAAAGTCTTACAGATTTTCAGTTCACAGCTACTTCTTCAATTATTAATTTTTTCATCATATCAAGCAGTACCACCTAAACTCCAGGAAAAAAATAAACAAGACCCTTCAGCATTTGGTGTTCATGCTGAAGTAGAATCATGCAGGTCAAGAAAGTGCTTCCTAAAGTGATTGTTGCTATAAAATTTACAGCCGACATGCTATTTTGTCACCAAGCATTTGGTGGTATTTGCTACTATTTATTATGTTTATAATTTGGTTTGAGTGTAACTAAGATGGAACTATAAAGTGGAAAATTATTCCGATTACATCTTCTTGTAAGACGCTCACAGTTAGTTGTGGAGGCAATGGGTTGCAAAAAAAAAGAGTGCCAATTCAAAACGGTACACGAGCATGATGCCTTAGTCTGGTCCTGTCCGGTCTGGATTATCAATTAGCAGCTGTCTTGTATGATCCAGTTTTGTGCATAAATGATTTTTCATGAACTTTATCTTAATGCTTTTCTCTCTTTTATGCTAATACAGGAGTCCTAGATTGTCCTTTCAGTGTCCTGACTTTATCTTTTCTGTGTATTTTCTATAAAGCTATTACTCTCTAACATTTTTCTTCACCACTTACAATGGAAGTTTTTAGTAAAAGGAAAAGAAAAAACTTGGTTATATTTGGGTAAAGATTTTGTTCAAAATCCAGTTGGGTTCTTGCCATAATGGATTCTATATGACTGTATACATTTTAAGTGTAAAATTTGCTTTTGCAAAAATGTGAAGCAGACAGGTGACCTGCGACCTATAACATCATACAGATGAATCAGGGAATGTACAGTATTATGATCAGCTCCTTCTAAAAGATTTGATTTGATTTTGAGGTTGTAATGTGACAAAACAGGACAAACACAGATGAGGATGAATAATTTCACAAGGCACTGTATCTTTTTAATCATCAGACTAGTAAATCTCCCTTTCTACCACATTATTCTAGGTGCATCCTGACAACATTGACAGTTTTAATCTTTTACATATTTTCTACCAGCTCAGTTTTGACAGTTGTTTTCTGCTAGGATGCACATACTGTGTAGAATGTTAAGACTTGCAATAATTCTGAAAAATTATTTAAAAAGGTGCAAAAGGTTTCTTTTATGTTAGGCTGTCTGTGCCTTTTTCCACTCAAATGTGAAAGATAGTTCACGGAAAAAAAAACAAAACCTCTGTAACAGTTCATCAAAGAAGACTTACCCAAGCAGAATTTGACTGGTTGATTTGGTTCAGCATGACAATGGAGGTGCAGCCATAGTCAAAGACAAGCCTCCAGAAGTCAGTCGTGGTAGTGGGCAGTGGATGAAGGGTAACAACGAAAGCTGCGGGCTTGATAAAACTATCAATAAGGGCAGCATTGATGTAATTGTTACTCTCGCCATCAATGGTGATGAGGAAGGGCAGGCAGCGATCTGGAGGCAAAACATCCATGGTGCGGTTCTTTTCACGATTCCGTGGCAGGAGAGCAATGCTACATTCTTCCAAATCCAGGTGTGGGGTGACAGAGTTCAGTGTCTAAAGGAAAGAAATATGTCACAGTTTCACTGTACCAGTAGATATTGTCATTTGTCATAACAAGCATTTTTTAAAAATTTAGATACAGGTAAAATTCCGTTACAACAAACTCCTAGGGACCTAAAAAATATTTTGTTGTAATAAAAATTTCATTGTAATAAGATTCTCTATTTGTTACTATAGTGCTTTCTTTAACTTGTATCCAGGTGTTTGCAATCATTTAAATAGCTTCTTTCACATTAATTTTAATCTCCTCCTGCCTACAAGTTATGCTTACAAGAATTTTTCTCAGCATTTCCTTGCGATAATACACTTTCAGGGTGCGTATTATGCCCAAATCCAATGGCTGAAGCACTGCTGTGCAATTGGGTGGGAGGAATTCAATGCAAACATTATCTAAATGTGGAAGCATGTTGTGAGCAGCACAGTTATCAATCAGGACCCGAATCATCCTTTTCTTCTTCTTCATATTATGAGGTTTCTGAACTCTTTTGAGACCCCCCACCCCCCAACCAAAGGTAACGACATAATGAAGTGTGTCCTGAAGCGCGATTGCAGCATCTGTAAAGATTGTTTGTCCGTTGCTGGGACAGGGCAATAGGAGGCTCACAGCGGTGCAGTGAAGCGCCACAGAAGCAAATCATAAAAGATCGGGGTTGCGCTATAAGTCCCTGTCTTGCACCCCAAAACACGAGGCTGAGTCTCAGTACTTTAGCAAAACCAGCTTTATTCAGCTTGAAACAGGAACGGCACAGTTATTTATTGCAGCGTGATCTGCCATTCTGTTATACACAGACACAGCAGTCAGGCAGGGTCGTGGCCAGGTCAGTGATCAAGTAATCCTGTTGTCTGCTTTTACAATTTACATGCTCCTAACCTTGCATCACCCATCGAGATCTTTTCTGTTTACTTTGGCGGAGAGATGCAGCATATCTGTGAGCCTGCTATTGCCCCGTACAGACGCGGTGATCGCACTTCAGGATGCTCTTTTGTCTAGTTAGGGGAGGTCCCAAGAGAGTTTACAAACCTCACATTTTCTTGAATAAGTGCTGCATTAATAGTAATGTTTTCTGAACAAGCATCACTGAACCACATAAAAACTGCTTTTTCAACATCTTCAAATGCAGCAGTTCACATACTTTTGCAACCCGAGATTTTTCTTCTTTTTTAGCTCGGTCTTTCAAGAAAGTTGACAGTGTCGATGGCGAAATTCCAAATTCACTGGCAACGTCTTTTTTTTCTTTTTGCTGCAAAAATGTTAAGTTATTTTTTTTTTCTAATATGAACTGTTATCATTTTTTCGTGTTTGACATTTCTATAGAAGGGTGACAATGAGTTAAATTCCAATGGATGTTTTTCAAATATTGATGAGCAATAAGTAAAAGGTATTACTGAAAACTGCAGGAAACAAAAAAGGCCAAAAAAAAAAAACAGTACAAGGAAAGTTCGAAGAAAGAAAAAAAATTAGTGTTTCTGTTTGGGGATCGTTGTGCACAACTGAGCTGCAGCAAGGTCTTTTGTGCACTTCGTTGTAATGAATGTATCAGCTGAATGTACTTCGTAGTAACGAGATTTCTATAGGCTCGCGTCATATGGGGAAGCTGTCGGGACCATAAAAATACTTCGTCGTAATGAAAATTTCATTGTAAAGATATTCGTTGTAACGGAATTTTACCTGTATTTATAAACAAGGCAGATTACCTAAGTTGAGTGCGTCTCACAGTCTATGTGCACCTTTTTTCTGTATATGCACAGCACTTTAAAACTGCTGCAGAGCTGTCATTGTGTGTGTTATCAGCATGTGTATGATATCAAGAGACAGATGTCTGATAGCAAATGCCCTTTCCTTATACAGTTGTGCTTGAAAGTTTGTGAACCCTTTAGAATTTTCTGTATTTCTGCATAACTATGACCTAAAACATCATCAGATTTCCACTCAAGTCCTAAAAGTAGATAAAGAGAAACCAGTTAAACAAATGAGACAAAAATATTATACTTGGTCATTTATTTATTGAGGGAAATGATTGAATATTATATATTTGTGAGTGGCAAAAGTATGTGAACCTCTAGGATTAGCAGTTAGTTTGAAGGTGAAATTCAAGTCCGGTGTTTTCAATCAATGGGATGCCAATCAGGTGTGAGTGGGCACCCTGTTTTATTTAAAGAACAGGGATCTATCAAAGTCTGCTCTTCACAACACATGGTTGTGGAAGTGTATCATGGCACGAACAAAGGAGATTTCTGAGGACCTCAGAAAAAGAGTTGTTGATGCTCATCAGGCTGGAAAAGGTTACAACACCATCTCTAAAGAGTTTGGACTCCACCAATCCACAGTCAGACAGACTGTGTAGAAATGGAGGAAATTCAAGACTATTGTTACCCTCCCCAGGAGTGGTCAACCAACAAAGATCACTCCAAGAGCAAGGCGAGGTCACAAAGGACTCCAGGGTAACTTCTAAGCACCTGAAGGCCTCTCTCACATTGGCTAATGTTCATGTTCATGAGTCCACCATCAGGAGAACGCTGAACAACAATGGTGTGCATGGCAGGGTTGCAAAAAAAAACATTGCTGCTTGTCTGCAGTTTGCTAAAGATCACGTGGACAAACCAGAAGGCTATTGGAAGAATGTTTTGTGGACGGATGAGACCAAAATAGAACTTTTTGGTTTAAATGAAAAGCGTTATGTTTGGAGAAAGGAAAACTCTGCATTCCAGCATAAGAACCTTATCCCATCTGTGAAACATGGTGGTGGTAGTATCATAGTTTGGGCCTGTTTTGCTGCATCTGGGCCAGGACGGCTTGTCTTCATTGATGGAACAATGAATTCTGAATTATATCAGAGAATTCTAAAGGAAAATGTCAGGACATCCGCCCATGAGCTTAATCTCAAGAGAAGGTGGGTCATGCAGCAAGACAACGACCCTAAGCACACAAGTCGTTCTACCAAAGAATGGTTAAAGAAGAATAAAGTTAATGTTTTGGAATGGCCAAGTCAAAGTCCTGACCTTAATCCGATCAAAATGTTGTGGAAGGACCTGAAGCGAGCCATTAATGTGAGGAAACACACCAACATCCCAGAGTTGAAGCTGTTCTGTATGGAGGAATGGGCTAAAATTCCTCCAAGCCGGTGTGCAGGAATGATTAAAAGTTACCGGAAACGTTTAGTTGCAGTTATTGCTGCAGAGGGGGGTCACACCAGATACTGAAAGCAAAGGTTCACATACTTTTGCCACTCACAAATATGTAATATTCGATCATTTTCCTTAATAAATAAATGACCAAGTATAATATTTTTGTCTCATTTGTTTAACTAGTTTCTCTTTATCTACCTTTAGGACTTGAGTGAAAATCTGATGATGCTTTATGTCATATTAATGCAGAAATATAGAAAATTCTAAAGGGTTCACAAACTTTCAGGCACAGCTGTACTTCTTCCCAGCAGATAGATAAGGAGGTATAAGATGTTGTCCTAGAATGCACACCATGGCCACAGGCCCCCATCTGTTGATACTGTGCTGCTACCAGTCTGCTAGGAGGTCAGAGCATCCTACCTTTCTAAAACGGCATATATAAGAACTCATTTTCAAAGGTCTGTTATGCCATTCTGGTGAAGTCCTTGCAGCTGACATCCTAATGCCAACAATGCACTAAACAGGAGGTTGATAGCTTGATGATTTTCCGCGTTTGTTTCCTTTTCTTGTTTCATGGAGTTAACAGACCATTACAATGTATGTACAGTATGTGTGTATGTCTCATAATAGGACTAAGCAAAGATCATGGGAGAAAGGTCATAGAAAGGGCAAGGAGACTCTCATACAGTGTATTCAGAAACTATTCAGACACCTTCATTTTTTAAAAACTTTGCTGTTTTGCAGCCTTATGCTAAATATTTAAAACTTCCCAGAATGAAAAAACAAAATAAAAAATTTAGAAATCTTTGACAATTGTTTAAAAGTAAAAACTAAATCATCACAGTGACACATATATTGAGACCCTCAGTAATTTGTTGAAGCACCTTTGACAGCGATTACAGCCTGAAATCTTCTTGGTAAGACATGACAAGCTTTGCATACCTAGATGTGTGGATTTCATGTCCTTGTTCCCTGATTAAAAGATCCTCTGTCAGGTTAGATGGAGACCATCATTAGACAGTTATTATCTGGCATCACCAGACATGTTTGATTGGGTTCAAGGCTGGACTCTGGCAGGGTTACTTATGAGCATTCACAGATTTGCCCCTAAGCAATTCTTGTGTTGCCTGTGCTTTGTGCTTTGTGCATTGTTCTGTTGGAAGGCAAACCTAGTCTCTCAGTTCCTGCCACTGAAAAATAACCCCACATCTTGATACTTCCACCACCATGCTTCACTGTTGAAATCATATTGTGCAAGTGATGAACAATGCCTGGTTTCCTCCAGACACGACGCTTAGAATAGAGGCCAAAAAGTTTAATCTTAGTTTCTTCAGACAAAAGGCTTTCTTGAGTTGTCTGGCCACTCCGCTCTGAAGTCCAGATTAGTGGTGTGTCGCAGTGATGGTTGTCTTTCTCAACCCAGGTTCTCCGGAGCTCAGGGTTCTCGGTCACTGCTCTTAAAAAGGCTCTTCTCCCCTGGTTGCTCAGTCTGGCTGGGCAGCCAGCTCTGGCAAAAGTCATTGTTGTTCTAAACTTCCTTCCATTTAAGAATTATGGAGGCCACTGTGTTCTTGGAAAACATTAATGCTGTAGGATTTTTTTTAGACTAGCCTTCCCCAGATCTGACACAATCCTGTCTTTAAGCTCCACCTCATTTGTTCAGCTGTGGGACCTTCTATAGGTAGGTGTTTATCTGTCCTAATTATGTCCTATAAATTGAATTGACCAAGGGCGGCCTTCAAACAAGGTGTAGAAACATCTTGACAGAGAGCAACAGAATAGAATGTACCTGAGCCAGAGTGCAACGGGTCTGAATACTTGTATCAATGTGATATTTCAGTTTTTATTCTTTTTTTTCTGTTTTTGCTTTGTCATTCTGGGGTGTTTGAAGGAAAAATGCAACATAAACTGTGAAGAGCGTGAAGAGGTGTGAATTCTTTCTGGAGGCACTGTATTTGTCTAATTCCTCCCTAGCAATGAAGATCTCAATCCTCCTCCAGTGCAAAGTCAATGAGCTTCTCACACTTTAAATGTGCATTCATTATATAGAGTTTTATTCCTGGAGCCCAACAGTTTCCCCATTTATATACTGTACTAAAATACTTTGCTGTGATGAAAGGCTAGTATATTTAATTGATTATCCTCCAGGTGCTCATGAGGCCCCAAAGACATGCAGGTTAGGTGATTGACAATACTAAATTGGCCCTAATGTGTGGTTGGGTGTGTGTGTTTATCCAGGAATGGCCAGGCGCACAGTCCACGGTTTGCTCCTGCCTTGTGCCCTGAGCTAGCTGCGATAGGCTCCAGCACCCCCTGTGACCCTGGCCTGGTTTAAGTGGGTTCTAAAATGAAGTGAAGGATTCATAGCTCAATGGAGACAAATTGCAGCAAAGTATAATGTTCCTGATTCTCAGAACAGAAATGTGTGTAAATGGCATTATGATACTAGACAGAGATCGCTAACTTAATTACTTGGAAGAAGCAAGGTAGTTAATATGATTTTTATAAGAATTTACTTTCTTTCCTAACATTTACTGGAAGCACTGCTGTAGTGCATAAACTGCAAGATGTCTTTTTTTGTGCCACAGGCTGTCGTGGCCCATGGTTTTATACCTGATGATGAGCAAAACAATTCAATTCATTGTTATGTAGTTCCCCGGTACTAGTCTAAACATCGCCTGAGGCCTCAGACATAAATGTACAGATAGGGGATAGGCTTAGAATAACAAGGGAAGACAGGTCGGCTAAACACTAGAGAAAAAAAATTGGACCTAGGGATGTGGGTTTAATAATTCTGCATTTTTTCAAGCGTAAAGAGCTATTCAACGAGTCATTTACAGCAGTGATCATAGGGCCCACTTCATGCACACTCCCATACAGGGCCAATGTGGAATCGCCAATTAACACACAAATATTTTTTGGAGATCTGGGAGAAAAACCCATGAAGAGACAGGGGTAACATGTAATCTCCACACAGACAGTGTCACTATTTGAGCCATCTCCCTTTGAGGGTCACACAGATCACTGGGGGAAAGACAAGGAAAACAAAACAAACTTGAGATGCCTTAGAGAGGGGTTTCAAACTCAGTTTTGCTGAGAGCCAAAATAACACATAATAACAACAACAACAACAACAACATTTATTTATATAGCACATATTCATACAAACAGTAGCTCAAAGTGCTTTACATAATAAAGAATAGAAAAATAAAAAACACAATATGAAAACAAAATAAATCAGCATTAATTAACATCGAATAAGAGTAAGGTCCAATGGCCAGGGGGGACAGAAAAAACAAAATAAAAACTCCAGACGACTGGAGAAAAAAAAATAAAATCTGTAGGGATTCCAGACCATGAGACCGCCCAGTCCCCTCTGGGCAATAATATAATATAATATACTCAATAGAGGTCTGGAGATGTCAGCAAGCAAAGAAACGCTACATTTTCTTTATAAACAAAACGCATAGGTACCTCTCTCTTCATCAAAATTGTTTATTATGTCTTGAAATAATGCAGTGGGTTAGGAAAACCTCAGGACTGAAATCAACTTTGGGCAAAAAAAAATTTACATCAGAGTATAAAGTGAAGCGCGGCAGTCTGAGCATATGTGAGAATGTCTAGCTAAAGCAAAAAACATTCGTGTACACCTTGATTAGATGGAGCTTGACCACATTAAAAAAGGCAGATGTGAACACACTGGTGATCAGTCACACAGAACATGTTCAGAGTTTGTCAGAAATGGGTACCACTCACATTTAACACTAGTGGAAATACAAATGGGTTTTTTATCCACAGTCAACAGAAAAGACGCAAAAGGTGGTGGTGGTGTAAGTCAGGTAAGTTTCAGATGGTTGACCAGCCTTAACCTTCTCCTTCATGGGACTGTCACATCTTTGGCATCATGCTAAAACATTAACGTTCTTTATAGCAGTGTGGCATGTCACCTTCTTTTTGGGTCATTTTGAGCACTCAGATTTCACACTACCTGTGAGGTAATAGTTGCAGTGCGCTGTGCTGTCCAGATGAGTGCAACCAAATATTGGAGACGTGTTTTAACGACAGGTGTAAATGTGATCTGGCTGAATTATGCAGGTAGTTGTCGATTTATGACCATGTTCGGTCAGACGGACCAGTCATAAGTCAATCTGGATGTAAGATGGCACGGGTATTTGTATTCAAACCTGACTGTATGTATAGTACTGTATAATAAATCCCTTAAGTCATATTGTTTGTTTTATGTACTTTTTATCATCATTATTAGCACACTGTGTAGATTTTCTGTGTTTGTGTTTTTTGTAAATTATTTCTTTATTTTATTATTTTGTTTCGCTATTACTGTTACTTGCATGGGTGTTGAACCTTGAACCGCTTCACAAATCCTTTTTTTGTTTGTGTTATGTTATGTCGTTAGTGTGAGCCTCTCCCAGTGTTCATTGTGTTAACTGTCAGAGGAGGAATTGTACCGGCAGAGTCTGAGCACTCACATGTTTTCTGTTTTAACATTTCAGCCTGTTTATTATAAACATTAACAGATAAAGGAGTTCAGTGTGGTTTAATTTCCCCTTTATGGCAGTTTGCATGAAGGGGCACATCAACACAGAAGCTTCAGAGGTTAATGAGATTCAAAGCCAGAGTGCAGCAGTACAGCGCGTGCAGTGAGCAGCAGTTACAATGGGATAACTTAATGTTATAGGCAGTCACATTTGCTTTCTCTCCTCCCTATTACTGCTTAATCGCCATCATTTTTTTCTGTGTGTTTGTAAGACCATTGTAACTGAATGGAGTTTAAACCAGGTCTGTGGAGTTGGAGTCGGAGTCAGAGACAATTTTGGGTACCTTGAGTTGGGGTCAGAGTCGGCAAAAATGTACCAACTCCGCCTCCTAAAAAATATAAATTGTAATGAAAAAAAAAAATACAGCAAGTTCAAATATCCCATTTCACAAACAACAATAGTCATAATTAAGTACTTCTCTGATGTAAGAATAAAGCTCAGTGCATAGTTGTGTTAGTTCAGCTGAGCTATTATACAACCTGACATTCACATATTGTAATCTGGGTTATGGTACATTACAAAAAGTCTTTTCATTTTATTTCAGATATAATGTGTTTAACAAGTTCATTTGAGTGTAAACAAGTGTAATGATGTTGGTGGAGGTGTGTGCTACGGCCTGATGTGTGTTCAGGGGTTCTTGTCTTTTGCTTAAACTGGTCAATACGGTAGAGAGTCAGCTTCCTAGCCAGTAGTTCTGTGGTTGAATGACGTGAATGTTGCCTTCCTTCAATCAACATGGAAAACACATTAGCATATTAAATACAGAGGAGTCGGAGTCAGAAGTACTGGAAACTAAGGAGTCGGAGTTGGAGTCGAGGGATTTATCTACCGACTCCACAGCCCTGGTTTAAACTCCTGCAGGTAATAAACTGTGATTAAGAGGAATGAATCTAAATGGAGCTGGTGTGGAGGAAACTGTTGTTTGCTCGTGAGACATGGTAGCGGTCATAAATCGAATGATCATAAGACACATAGGTCGTAAGTCAATGGCTACCTGTATACAGAAACAATTTACATATGAAACAACTGGTACAGAGAGTCTTTGAGAAAACACATATGACCTTACATTGAATATTGATGTAACGGGACACTTTAACCTCCTTAGCGTTAGTCCTGAGTGTCACTTGGGCAACAGTATAGAAACGCGTAACACACGAGGATTACTTGGGCTGTAAAAGTGCCAACAACGCTAGTGCCGAGCAGGGGTACAGGTGTGTCTTGTGTTAAGTGTCTGGCAGTGATGTAGACATGCCTTCTCCTAGCCTCATAATGCCATCTTGTAGGAAACGCCTTTCATCAGCAGTGATAACAAGGTGCATCTGTCTTCAGGCAGTGAAACTGAAAATGAAACTCTAATAAAGGAATTTGTGTTTTGGTTGGTTGAGAATCCCATAGCGGTCAACGGTTTTAAAATGTGGAAATGAATTAGCAAATATATTTGCTTACCAATCACTTAGTTTGTAGCTTGTTATAAATCATACTTTATTCAATTCAGTGGAGTTCAGAGGATTTTTAGTAAAGCACTCAGTTTAGAATGAAACTCTCAGAGTGCTTTTATTGTTGTCTTTTTTTATATTCTGGTGAACACATTTATGGTTTTTATTTATATTAGAGATAAGCTTACCTGGAATTCCTCCCGGAGCTGTGAGGAGTTGCTTTGTGAATCCACTTTTAGCATCTCCTTATAGGTCAGGCTGAAGTCGCTAACAGAGATAGCAGTTTCTCCACACAGACAGGCCTCCAGAATGGCATCATGGATGAAAATGTATTGTTCCTGCAAAATGGCAAAAAGAAAAGTGTGAAAAAAATCAGCATTTCAGAAAACAACTCATAAATATTGAATAAATAACAAAGTCAAGTCATTGCCCATGGCATACTCTTGTGTATGAACAGCAGAATCCTGGAAATATAAAAGGATACAGAATCCATCAAAGACGGCTGGAGGATCAGACCGTCTTTTTGTCTGATCTTGCAAGTTGTACTTTCACTAAACTAAAAACAAAATGTGTGTGTGTGTATATACTGTATATATTATATACTGTATATACACACACACACACACACACACACACACACACACACACACACTTTCAAGGCCCTGAAGATGCCCCGCTATACGTTTGTTGGTATGTAAAACTGTGCACAGTGGTTTTATTCTCTGTGCTTTTAACAATCCGCTGCTGCCTGATTTATTTCAATACCAATAATTCTGAATATAACAATGCCTCAGGGTGGCTGCCATCTAGCTCTGGAGATGTAGTGAGCCAAACTCTTTCTTTTAACTTACAGTAAGTTAAGACCATAGTACATGCCAGCCAGTGTGTTCTTTCTATAGTTGTGCTACTGACTCAGACCCTCCACAGTTGTTTGGCAGTGGATGGACATTAGTAATATTATGTAATTTCGCTGTCTGTATTGTGCAATAGACCAAAAGTCACCCCAAACACTTTTAACATTATAATTATTAGGCAATTTGCACCATGGACCAGTGACTTTCAATTATATGTGTATAGGGCCATTATTGTCATGCGAAGAGTACAGAGAAATTCTGATTGTCTGGGTCGTCCCCATGGTCCCCGGCAGCTTGAACCCGCTACCATTGATAATATGTCCAGGGATGAGCTGGGCACGTAAGGACACACACAGTCATAAGAGGGGCTGCGATGTGCATTTGTGCTTTTTTTGAAAACAATAAAGTGTCAGAAGTGCAGTGCTCTTCATCAAAAACATAAATAATCCAAAAAACTAGTGAAAGTTCATGAGTTAAAATCCTATAAACACTCCATTGATAAAACTGAAATAAAACTATACAGTCATCATTTTGTCCTTCCTGAACCCAGTACATCTTTCACTGCCTGTCACCCCAGCTCACCCAGCAGGTCACTCTGCAGTTCCCACTTCCATCTCCAGTTATTACTGCCAACCTCGGTGTCTGCTGTACTGCTCAGACCCAGCTGTCCTTATGTCTTTCACCACACTCTTCTAGCATCTTCAGGATCCCTAGAAAGGACACCTCCATCATTTCTTGACCCTCCATTTATCAGCGGGGCATGATCTACCCCTGGAGCATCGATCCCTTGCTTTTCTGTGGGGCTACTAAAAATTCTGCCTCCTCCTTCACCACATGGGCACAGGCCCATGATACTGCCCTCTCACTCACAGTTTTCGTTCTCCCCGTTTTCTTGCCCAGACTCCTTTTCTATATGGATTGGGATGCAGGCGTGCTGATGATGGACCCTGGAGTGCTAGTGAGGCAATGAGCTGAACTGCACATGTCTGCTTGTGAATGTATGATCATCCGATTGCCCCTAGTAACTTCAATGAGTCACTCTGCCATGCTACCAGACACATCTACACCCCTCCGAAGCCCAAGCAAATGTATTAAATTATTTATTTAAAGTCGTGCATTGCCACTGACTACACTATACCACAGCTACCTGTCCTATCTTGACACCTTGAAGCGTCTCTTTACCACAATGCTTGTATGTGACTCCAGTGGCACTCAAAATATCATCTGTGAGGGATTATTGGAACATAACTAATAAAACTGGTAGGTGTTCATTGGTTTGCGACTTGTGTTTTCTGCTTGGAATTAAAGAAGATTAAAATAGCTGATCCTTAATTTTTAAAGACAGACATCAAAAACAGTATATACAAAAATAAACTGGGAATGGCCACAAAGTCAAGTGTATCCTTGAAACTGGATTAAGCAGATTGTATAAATGGATTGATGGATATCTTGCAATTACAAGGTCAGCAGTGTACATGATAACCAGGAAGGCTTACCTCAAAATGAAATTTTATCTGCCATACTGCAGTTCATGTTTTCAGCTGTGCAAATAATTTGTTTGCACAAAGTGTATAGATAATACATATTTAATAATCATGCACCTGTAATGAATGTATGAAAACTTACTTCATGCTGTTATATATTATAAAGGCCCATTTATTGTATGTTTTAAGTATAAAGTAACTGATCAAACTTTGGAAATATGTAGCTTTAGCCTTTTATGAACAAAGGAGTACATCAGGTAGGTTGGTTTGTGTTTTCTATGAAATTAAATGGCATTTTAAGGGCACATGAGATTGGTGTAATGTTGCATGTTGGTCAGATATGTAAGTAAAAATTCCATTGTACTTTTCATGCATGACACAAAAAAGCTCCTATAGTTGTCAAAAGTTACTGGAACTTTCAATGGGAGTACTATGGTGCTTTTACTTTTCGCCCTCCCTCACCATAACCTATCATCTATGGGGAAGGAGCGAAAGCTTTAGATTCGTCAAACATTTTAATCTTTGGTTTTCAACGGATCTTGATGTTTTAGGGTCCCTGATACCAAAAACCTCAACATCTCTGTGATGGGTATGTGTGTCTTCTTGAGAACGGTCCAGAGCTAAAACGGCTGGATGTAAAAATACCAAATCGAAACTTAAGCCTGTTATGAGATGAAGATGTGCTGATTAGTTTTTGAGTCAAATCGTGTAAGAAAAAGAGACACTCTAGACTAGAGGAACCTTCAAATAATGTAATTCTGCAGTTAATTATGAATTCTTCTTGTGAATTGCTATCGTAATGAACTTTTTTAAGATCAGAAAGATCAGCATCAATTTTAGTTTGGGTAACTTGGTTCCTAGGACGCAAAGCTTGTGGTATGTTGGTGACATCATAGTTTTGGAAACATTCTGACCTCAAGACCCAATTAACATCACCATCCTGCTCACTGTGTGTGGGGTCAATATGGATACATGTCCTCTTCCAGGTTGAGTCTTAACATCTTCAGTTGCTTTAAACTTGATAGCTGTTTTCTTCTAGCCATTTCCAGATTTATGAGCTCAATTCTCGGGTCTTTCCCACTGTGATGGATGACTAAAGGAGCGTGGCCTATGTGCCACTTCACATTTATTCCCCAGTGAAATAGGAAGGCATAGCTGAATACCTAGGTGTTCATACTCACTCAGATTAACTTAAATACATAAAA
Organism: Polypterus bichir lapradei; assembly: GCA_026402145.1. Lineage (NCBI taxonomy): Eukaryota > Metazoa > Chordata > Cladistia > Polypteriformes > Polypteridae > Polypterus > Polypterus bichir. The sequence goes on along the minus strand of JANRMT010062846.1, from coordinate 28,952,089 downwards.
TATGAATGAGAACATACAGTATTCCACGTGTCATAAGGTTTAGAACACTGATGTGCTGCATTAGGTTTGTCACAATACCAAACTTTACTTTCAAACTTCGATATGTCTCTGTTATATAAAAAAATCTTGGGTCGAGCCGTAATTTTCTCGGAGACACTTTAACGCACAGGTGTCAAACTCCAGGCCTGGAGGGCCGCAGTGGATGCAGGTTTTCTTTCTAACCCTTTTCCTAATCAGTGTCCAGTTTTCACTGCTAATTAACTTCTTTTCCCTCTATTTTAATAGCCCTGTTATTAAGGATTAAGTCTTTTGAATTGATTCTTTTTTTCATTAAATGATAGCCAAACAGAAATGAGACCTGAAACGAGCCAACAGATGACCAGCTAAATTGGGGCTTCAAACTCCAACCAGTTCCTTAAAGAGAAACTGATTCTTGCTGTCAATTAAACCCGTTATTCAATTCCATGGCTTGTTGCTGCTCTCTTTTTGCCATAGCAGACATTTCCAAAACTGTTGATATTCTGTTTTTTTCTAAGATCTCCTAAAATGTTTTGGTAACCTGAGGGATCAACCTTACTGAGACCTTCATTTTTATTTTCAGATTTTGTTTGAGGGGTATAGGTGAGCTGGTCATGTCCTGCTTGTTTTATGTCTCATTACTGCCCAGTTGCTAATTAAGGAAAAAACAAATAGGGGCCCTGAGTCAAGCTAATTAAAGCAAAGGCTAAAGAAGTTAATTAGAATCAAACACTGGTCACTAATTAAGAAGATGGTTAGAATGAAAACCTGCAGCCACTGCGGCCCTCCAGGACTGGAGTTCGACACCCCTGCTTTAACGTCTCGCAAGACAAGGAGGACAGCTGCTGTACATGCTTTTTAATGTTCGAAGTGGAGTGCGACATGCAGATCACGCAGCACGGTAGCAGCAGCAAACCAGCTGATCAAGCACAGAGGAGGTAAAAAAAACTGTATTTGTTTCCCATTGTATCACCGTTTAAGAGGGGGTTTTGGAGGAGTGACTGCATCTCCTTAGCGTGTGTTCAAACCCCCTCTTCACAATGCGGGAGGCAGAGACGCAAAGTGGCTGGCGGGTAGCATGCCCCGTTATGGGGCAAAGCCCCCTAATGGGACTAAAATATTGAAATTCGATACTATTTTTAATACCCAAATCGGTATATAATGTAACTTAATAAAAAAGTGTTTAAATAAATTGCAGTTCCGCATGCATAAAAATCTTAACATTGATGAAAATGAAATTTTAGAAATTTTAGTCATTAAATGTAAATACTCCAATGTAAGAGTAACGTTCTGCAAATATTGATGAAAACAAATGAGTTAATATAGTAAAATTTTACAAATGACATTAAATGTTAATGGAGTAATTATGGCAATATTTTGTAAACAGCATACAGTACATAAAAATGTTAAACATTAAATAAACATTCAAGTAAAAAGAACATTAATGTGGTGTTTTGTAAACAGTTGTTCAGAAAAGCCAACACACAAGCAGACCACTAACACACTTGAGGGCTTTGCGTAAATGCAAACGGTCCACTTTGCATTTTTGTGTAAGTAAACTACGATGACTTCGGAAGTTCCACATTTTTTGCAAGGAAGACTAGCATGTCAACGTACTTTTCTATGACGCTGCCACATGCTTTCGTTGGGCTTCCTGAAATACTAAATGCACATTCTGAAGCACAACCAGAAGTACATAAGCACATGGAGGAGTTGAACACAGAAAAGTTGCAGCGTTTTACAATATATAGTAAATGTGATGAAATGTAATTTTAAAATAAAATGATGTGTTACGACAGCTGACTTTGTGGTGAGGATTTAAGCTTCATGAAGCGACTGAGCCATATAGTGCTAAAGAGTGTTACCTCTAAGTGAACAGCGCAGAATAAAAGTGGCTCATAGGTAAAAGTAATTGCCAACCTCTGCCTTGATACATTAACTGGCTACAAAAACGTTTTAACCTGTAGAATAAAATAAACATCATATCCCTTCTTCAGATGCAACAGTTTACTAGTTTATACTAATTAATGTCTCCATAATTTAAAAATAAGATATCTTCTCAAAAGTTTTTGTATTGACTCCCTTGCAAATCTTATATACAGGCTTGCATGCATCTTGTGGTTTCCGTCCCCATTTGCTACAAAGATTCCAGATGCCCTTACTGTCAGTTTAGTGTGCTGATGAACACCATCTTATTAAAACTGGTGTGTGAAGTGAAACTGGGCTGCAACTCAAACTATGGTGAACTGGAAGTGTATTTGTAATGTAGGATGTAGAATTGAGACCATGAAAAAAAAGAGTACTAAAGAAAGGTTTTGATATTAAAATGAATACTTCTCGATATGTGGATACTCGTTGACATTCCTATATTGCACCATAACATGGTTTGCATCATCATTAGGTCAGCAGTGTGGTGTAGTGATTAAGGCTTTGAACTTCAAACCCTGAATTTGTGGGTTCAAATCCTGGTACTGACACTGTGTCACCATGAGCGAGTCACTTGACCAGCCTGTGTTCCAATTGGAAAAACCAAAAGAAATAGAACCAATTTATGTAAACTTTCAAGTGCTTAATTAACTTCTGTTGCAGCAGGAAAGCTGTAAGCTGTTGGCCCATTGCTTGTTCTCTGAAAAACACCTGTGAAAATGACGTTAGTTTTCAAATTCTGGTAATCTTAACTTTTTTTAACCTCTGGCAGTTCATCACCTACTTTCAAATGCTATTAAAAAAAAACTGGAAAAAAAGCTTTGACCAATAGTATAGTTCAGTTAAGCTTTTACTCATGTGACTTTGTAGGGGTGCCAAAAATTATGACACGTGTGTGTGTGTGTGTGTGTGTGGGCATTTAAACAAAAATAGGCAGGTGCATAAATCTGGGTACCCCAAAGGAATAATCCCATCAATATTTAGTAGAGCCTCCTTTTGCTGAAATAACAGCCTGTAGATGTTTCCTATAGCCACTGACAAGTCCATGAATTCTAGCTGGTGGTATTTTGGACCATTCTTCCATACAAAATGCCTCCATTTCAGTCAGGTTTGATGGCTTCTGAGCATGGACTGCCTGCTTCAAATCCATTCATTTTCAATGATGTTCAGGTCAGGGGACTGGGATGGCCATTTTAGAACATTGTACTTTTGCCTCTGGTAGATTTTGAACAGTGCTTTGGATCATTGTCGTGCTGAAGCATTCAGTCCTGGCGTAACTTCAACTTTGTGACTGGCTCTTGAACATTCTTATCAAGAGTCTGCTGATTATTCTGAGGAATTCATGCGGCCCTCAGCATTAACAAGGCTTCCAGTACCTGTGCTAGCCACGTAGCCCCATAACATGGCCCTTCCACCAAATTTTACAGTAGGCAGCAAGTTCTCCTGGAATGCTGTGTGTTGTTTTCGCCATGCATAGCACCTCTGGTTGTGACCAAATAACTCTAGCTTAGTCTCATATGTCCACAGTATTTTTTTCCAAAATGTTTCTGGCTTGTCCAGATGTGGTTTTGCATACCTTATGTGACTCTTCTTGTGGGGAGCACTTGGAAAAGGCTTTTTGTGCATCACCCTTCCACCGATCTGTTCCTGGTGCAAAGGTCAATTTAACTGAGAAAATGTTCCATGGTTAGAACTACAGAGGTAGGTAAGATCTAACCAGAAATTTATTGGTCATCATTGGTAATCGCTGGGATGCAAGCAAAGTAAAGGAGACATGTTTGGGGGTACTTCATTAATCAAGCGATTACAGTTGAATGTTTTGGAAGGAATGCTTGTGCTGGGGTACTGAAATGGAAACTCTGTTGGACCTCTGATGCAATATGGTGTGTACCTTGATTTTAGAACAATGGATAAACTCTTTGTTCTAATCCAGATATCTGAGAAGCAATGGGGGGTTTGACAATCCCACCTGTGTGTGTTTTGTGGACTTGGCAAAGGCTTTTAACCATGTGCCCTTTAGTGTCTGTGCATATTTGGCATTAGATTAGAACTTTTTAAAAAGGTGGGAGGACTCTTCCAAGAATGCATTTTATCGTGTTACTAATTTTCACAGAATATTAAGATGGCACCTAGACCCGAGTTGGCCCATATGATGTTAGCAGATGAGGATGAACTCTTGGCTTCATCACATTTCAGTGTACCCTGGAGCAGCCCGTCCCGAGTGTAACTTGGTGCATTCTTTGATCCCTGATGATTTCCTGAGTGAGGCAAGGTCTTTGATAACCATTAATTTACAGTTTGATTTCTATCTGTTCAGCTATGTTTGTATTTTACTGTCACAGTTTTATATTTGTAGAGCACTCAAATTTGTCCACTGAGCACATCACTCTTCATGGATAAATTGAATTAAACTAATTTCTGCATTTTGGCTAAAGACCTAACAAGCCATGGTGCATGGTGTTCTTATTAAACGTTTCCAGAATTGTTTTAGCGCATTACAAGTAATTTGACTGTTTAAAATAAATGTACAGGTATCATCCACCTTAGTAAAAGGATATGTGCTTGTGTGTTTGTCCAGTTGCTATGTCTCTGTCATTCCTAAAGATGGCAATTCACAAAGATTTTTAGTAATAAAATGCATTGCATTTTTCATTCCAATAGATGGCACAACACAAACATTAACACTGCTTTTATGAATCCCATACCAAGTGGCATATGACGGAGACATATGCATGCGTGGGACTCTGCAAATGTTAACGCTGAGGTCTGCAGTGGTTACTTAGATTTCAACCCGTCTTAGGTACCATAGATAGTGTCAGTATAAAATAGTAATCTTGCTGTTATTTCTTAGTATATATATTCAGTAAAAACCATAGTTAACTTTAAATGAATATAAAAGTCAAGAATAACCACCAGCATTTAAATTTTTCTCATGGGCTGGAATTCATCTGCTTTCTATTCTGATGTAAACTGGTAGCACAGATCTGTGAGTCATACGGACAAACCAGATGTTATGTATGCAAAATGTAGACACGACACACACACTGCCTTCTACATTTCAAGATAATCTTTAAAACCCCGTGCCTAACATAAAATGTCTGAAGTTTAACAGATGGGATTCTTTGAAGCCACCCTTCTGGTAGATTAAGACGTCCAACGCATTACACAGTTTAGTGATATCAACTTTGAAGAAGCCTCTTTGTTGAGCTGTGCCTGCAACTCCATCCATCTTGCTTCTCTCTATGGCAATTAAAAAGTACATCAAATGTGCTATTTTATTCTGGTTTCTATAGTAATTTTCTTATTTCTATTTTTTTAACTTGGATGTATCTTATTTACTCTTAAGCTGAATTTTCAGTTATGTTTTATACATTTAAAATATGCCATATGGATCTACAGTGACTTGTTGACAAGAAATAATCTTTGACAAATGTGTGTAACAATGAAAAGGATTGAATGTAAAACACAAATTGCCTCACACACTAAAAGTGGACAGTGACATTTATGGTTTCATAAACAGCTAATTTTTTCCATGTATCCATCCATCCATTATCCAACCCGCTATATCCTAACTACAGGGTCATGGGGGTCTTCTGGAGCCAATCCCAGCCAACACAGGGTGCAAGGCAGGAAACAAACCCCGGGCAGGGCGCCAGCCCACCACAGTTTTTCCATGTATTTTTTTTTGTTAATTTTGTCATTTTATGGTGCAAATTCTGAAGACATTATTCAGCAATTTTTAATAAGTCCGTATAAAAAATCGTGAGTTCTAGCTTTGTTTATGTACTTCTGTTTTTTGCCAGTTTTGTAAAATGCTTTGTGACAGTTCCCATGAAAACAATAGAAGACTTGAGGCTTTTTTGATTTATTGCTTTTACTTTTAAATCCATTTGCTCACTGTGTGTACACAGTACTCTGAATCCATAAGACTTGCATTTTAATAATTAAGCACCCACTCTGAGAGGTACGAGGCAACTTTGCAGAATGCATCTACTTAGCTGGTTGATTGATTGTTGTTATAAGAAAATCTCCATGAAACTAAATGAAGGCGGCACTTGGTTTACAATTAATAATGCGAGTGGCCTGTCACTAAAGAGTATCACATGGCGCTCAGTTGGTTAAGGATTAGCTATTTAAGCCTAAATCGCTCTCTTCTGACTGCTTGACATTAATTATGCACAACAGTTAACTAAACCCACTGACTCTGTAGTCAGAAAACTGTTTATGGGTGACCAAAATAAATGGTAGTCACCCTCCTGACATTAAGGTCAGCCTTTTATAAAGTTTAATGCAATCAATAATGTTTCTTTATAAAAATGGAAGCAATTCAAAGCAAAACAACAGACTGGTCAATGATAAATTATTAGCTAACTAGCCATGTTATCTGTCAAAGATAGGCAATAGAATACAATTAAAAATATTTGATATCTCTTGCCCTACATGTACCATTCTTCATTACCCTCCTGTGTCTGAGCCTCTCTTGACTGGCCCTCCATTTCCCGAGCGCATCCCTGTAAAGTCAGTGTCTCAAACTCTGGACAGGAGGTGAGAAAGGCACCACAAAAACAATGACATTTTATACTTTCTGTCTTTGAAGCGACTCTCTCTCAGCATGGCTTCTCACGCTCACACTTTCTCATTCTATTGTATTGTCAAACCTAAACTGACCAATCAGATTGCTCAGAGGGACCAGACACACACATAGGCTTAGCGTATTATTATGTTGTAGATACTGGTTGTGCCTCACTCTTTTTCTTTTTTACCACGTCTACACAAATTATGATTAATTAAATCTGATAACGGCGTTATTGCCAGGAATCAGAAATGCCCGATGCTTTATATTTCATGATACTTATTTAATTCTATCTGAGCCTATTTAAGATCTACTGTACATTGCTCCTGTGTTGAAAAGAGGTGAGTAACTGAATGAATGGTGAATACAGTTCTGCTTTAGCAGTGGGCTACACCCAAAAATCCATATGTATTTATCTCTCTTGTTTAGGTGATCTGACGAAACGCAACCCAGTATTCAAATATGACCAGTCAATGGAAAATTCCTAGTATTTCAAATTTATGATCTAGATGTGGCACTTAACAGCAAAAAGAGAAACGCTCACCTCTGTCTGAATCATGTTTATGCGCCTGGAGCAGAGGGTCTTGACACAGTTGTAGATATCTACAACCCCTTCACACTCGGCCATATCCAACATTACATCCAGCACAATGTAGCATCCTGTGCGACCTGCACCAGCACTGAAAATAAAATGCCAATCAATAAGTTATTTAGATAGATAGATAGATAGATACTTTATTAATCCCAAGGGGAAATTCATATAATCCAGCAGCATTATACTGATACAAAAAAAAACAAAACAATATTAAATTAAAGAGTAATAAAAATGCATGTAAAACCAGATAATAACTTTGAATAATGTTAGCATTTACTCCCCCGGGTGGAATTGAAGAGTCGCATAGTGTGGGGGAGGAACGATCTCCTCAGTCTGTCACTGAAGCTGCTCCTCTGCCTGGAGATGATCCTGTTCAGTGGATGCAGGGGATTCTTCATGATTGACAGGAGTTTGCTTAATGCCCATCGCTCTGCCACAGATGTTAAACTGTCCAGCTTTATTCCTACAATACAGCCTGCCTTCTTAACAAGTTTGTCCAGGCGTGAGACGTATATACATACAGCTTATCAACCCAGAGCACATTATTTATTTTAAATTGTATATTTAAATACGTTTCATATAATGCTGCAACATGCATCCTGGGACAATGACAAAGGGAGAAGATTTAACATTTTCTAAAGATTGAATAAGCCACCACATTGTTCAATTGTGATAAATAATGAAAACTTGTCTAACCGTATGTTTTCTCAAACATTTTTAAACTTTGTATTTATACCAACAAAATCACTAGAAATACGGTAATACATTCAGCATTTCCTCAGCTGTTCTAATTGTTTTCATAGCAGTTGCTAATCAATTCTGTTCTAGCCTTGATGAAACTACCTTATTTATAGTGGACAAGTCTGACAAAGTTACAGGTGTAGTGTAACACACAGCATGTTCTACATACTACAGCGAATAAAATAAGTGGATAAAATGACTTCACAAGAATGATGTTGTTGAGTATGTGACCCTGTAACCTTGTGTTTCCAATACTGCCTGCTTAGCCGTAACTGCAGCCTTCAAGACTTTCAGCATTTGGAAGACCAACAGCAGAAAACAAAAAGATATGGCATCACTTTACTTTGACCGTAGCGGCATAGCTAATGTGGTAGATCAGGGTGCCCAATGCGTCGATTGCGATTGGCCGGTAGATCGCCAAGGTAGTGCAGGTAGATCGCGTTGCATTCAAAAAAAATGTTTTTTAAACATTAGTCTATCATATATGCTCGCTATGGCATTTGCCACTTGATTGACATACAGGGCGGTCAGTCTGAGATCTCTTTTCTTCTAACACACTGGTCATCCCGCACACACAATCAAACACGCGAGCTACTGCAAAACTCCAGCTGTGATCTAGTTAGCCTTCCAATTTATATTGACTAAAGAAGGGATTTTAAAAAAAAAAATGTTGGTTATGGGTTGGATGTGGAATTGGAAGAGAATTTTTTTCTCACAGTGTCACAATCGAAGTGCGTTTGTCTGATCTGTCAATCTATCATTGCTATTCCAAAGAAGGAAAATGTGGAAAGGCACTTTTGAACTGTTATTAAAAACTACAAACTGACTTCCTTCTGAAAAGAGATCTGAGAAAGGAGAGGGAATTAAAATCGCAGTTAATCGGACAGCCGTCATTTTTCACTCGGCTGAATTCAAAAGCAAAGGCAGACACACCGAAGCATCATTCCGGGTGAGTCACTCGACCATTAAGCATAAGAAGTCCTTCCAAGATGGAGAGATGATAAAAGATGCCTTCGTTGAGGCAGATGGCTAGGGAGAAATTCCTGCTGAGATTTCAAGACCCGTGGCTGGAGAAAAAGGAGTTTCTGCTTGTCATTAAACATGCAGAATACAAGCAACTTAATAACGATCAATGGCCGCTAGACTTGGCATTTTTTTCTGATCTGACCAACATGTTGAATGAGCTTAATTTACAGCTGCAAGGAAAAGAGAAAACCATTCAATATGATTAGCTCAGTTAATGCTTTCAAATGAAAAAATGCAACATCTGTCCTCAAAGCTGCAGCACCTTGCTTTGGGGAACATCCAAAACCTCGCGTCAGAGCTGGAGACGCAATGGAAGGCGTGTGCACAACTTGACAGTATACGCTACACAGAGCAGATTGAAGATTGTCTGTCAGACTTTATCTAATGGAAAAAAAGTAATGATTCAAGTGTTACCCAATGTAGCGGAGTAAGAGTAGCGTTTCTCCTTCACAAATGTACTCAAGTAAAAGTAAAAAGTATGGTGCAGCAAAACTACTCTTGGAAGTACAATTTTTTTAAAAAGTTACTCCAGTAAATGTAGCTCGTTACTACCCACCTCTGATACTCAGTGTGTGTATATCTATACTAATAAAAGGCAAAGCCCTCACTCACTCACTGACTGACTGACTGACTCACTCATCACTAATTCTCCAACTTCTCGTGTAGGTGGAAGGCTGAAATTTGGCAGGCTCATTCCTTACAGCTTACTTACAAAAGTTGGGCAGGTTTCATTTCGAAATTCTACGCGTAATGGTCATAACTGGAACCTATTTTTCTCCATATACTGTAATGGACGTTAGCCCGATGGCCTTGGGGGGGCGGAGCTGCGTGTGACATCATCACGCCTCCCACGTAATCACGTGAACTGACTATGACCGCAGTACATAGAAAAGAAGGAAGAGCCCCCAAAGAACGCTGAAGAAAAACGCTGAATACTTTATTCGCGAGATACAAGTTTAATGAGAAGACACGAGGTATAAACGAGACTTTGGATCATTTTGTAACGGAGTTAAAATTGCTGTAGCGAGAAACTTTTAAGTGTCGGGTCTTAGCTAACATTAAATAACGCCGTGGACATCGCGAGATCGCACGAGATAGCACAGGCACAACTCAGAAGCTTCGATGCATGTACTCCGAGCGGCTCACGTGAACTGACTATAAACACAGTACGCAGAGAAAGCAAGACCTCTAAAGAGCGCGGAGAGTTTTGCTCACATGAACGTGTCTGCAAAAAGTGGCGTTTCCTGCACTGCAAAAATACTACAAAAGTCGGGCAGCCGGCGCGCGCGTGCGTGCGTACCTGTGCTGGCCTTTGAGACGCTGACTGCGCTTCTGCCTTAAGTGAAAGTAAACACTTTTAATTTTTTTCCCCCATCCCATGAGCTATAGCCCAGACAACTGTAAACACGGGATCCCATTTATAGACCGCGGCAAACTAATATTAAGATGCTTCGCACTTTCTTTTACACGTATACGATTATGAGGTGGTCAGGTCGGATTATGAAGACACGCACAGGAATGGAGAACCGACAGTGCCATCCCGGACAGTTAATGGCAGGGCCGTCTCTCCAGTCCACACGAGACCCACCGCGACACTCATATCGTCAGCGAAGACTTCTCTCTACACTATATTAAAGAAAATGGCAAGTTTCCTTTCTTTACACCTTTTTTCCGTTTATCCCCAACCAAACCCTTTCTCTCTTAACACTGCAGAGGACACAAAAATGATTTTCTTTTAATTGCTGGTAATGCCGGTAAGGCCCATTACCACAGTCAGAAATTTGGACGTTCACATAGAAAATGTAATTTCTATACCACAGCCGTCGTGTAGCGCCTTTCAAAAGGGATCAACTACCAAGAGATGATCCATATACATTTTAGCTGCTGTTAGTACTACTTACCTGTTATGTTATACCGGCTTTAAAATGTAGCTTACCTGAAACCACTCCACTGGTGCTCAGTGTATCTTTACTTCTTGAAACGTTAATGTTTTACTTTTTAATAGCTTATAGACTACATTTTATTTTT